>SJYA01001594.1:380698-432784 GCA_006410615.1 Neotragus moschatus
AATTAATTAAAGAATCTTTTTTCTTTCTTTATTTTCTAGGCACTCGTCAGCTTTTCTGATTATCAGATTTTTCAGGAGCTCATCAAAGGAAAAGAGGAGGACTCTTTCTTTAGGAACTCGGTTTCTCAGATGTTAAGGATCGTAATGGAAGAGGGATGTTCCACACAAAAACAGGTCCTTAACTATCTGGGGGAGCGCTTCAGAGTGAAACTCAGCCTTCCTGACTGGTACCCGAACGAACAAGCTGCAGAGTTTCTGTTCAAGTACGTGAAACTGTTTCTTAGGGTTGGGCAGTGTCTGTGGTTACCAGTAAGGATATACATGGGGCTGGTGAGTCATCTGGAAATCAGAATAGCCCTGGGGGTGGGATTCTGGTGTAGCGAGATAGGAACTAACTTTGTTCCTGCAGCCATCCTCACCTTTCTCTTCCTGCTAGCTTCCTGTTGTATATTGTACTTTTAAGGTTTTATGTTGAAATAACTTCAGACTTCCAACTCACCAGTTTATTAACATCCTTCTTACTTTCTNGGAAATCAGAATAGCCCTGGGGGTGGGATTCTGGTGTAGCGAGATAGGAACTAACTTTGTTCCTGCAGCCATCCTCACCTTTCTCTTCCTGCTAGCTTCCTGTTGTATATTGTACTTTTAAGGTTTTATGTTGAAATAACTTCAGACTTCCAACTCACCAGTTTATTAACATCCTTCTTACTTTCTCTGCATATACGTCGTTTTTTCTTTCTGCATTATCTGAAAGCTGCAGGTATCATGTCCCTTTACTTCCCAAAGGCTGGGTTCTGTATCCACTGTGTAATTGTTAAAGGAGCCCTGCTGTAGTCCTCCACTGAGCAATCTGTAACCACAAGCCACATTCAGGGCTGTTTCAACTGAGAAACTGAGTTGTTATTTTTTTCTTTAATTGATTTAAATTTAAATAGCCACTTATGGCCTGTTCCTACAGTCCTAGATTTTGTGAGTCTGTTCTGTTCTTTTGCTAATGTTGCCAGCAAAAGTGAAAAGCAGTTTTTGGAAAATGACTGAAGACGTCTGGGATAGATGTGGATTGGGGACCTTGGTTAGTAGGACATCGTATCAGTAGCTGGATTAAGCTTTCTCTTTCGGCAGCCAGTGTATCTGTATCCACCTGAAATCCAACACTGAGAAGTTCTATGTGCTTTGTCTCATGACCCGGAAACTCTTTGCTTTAGCCAAAGGAGAGTGCATGGAGGAGAATCCTGACAGTTTAATGAACCAGGAGGTTCTAACTCCCGGTCAGCTCTTCCTCATGTTTCTGAAGGTAAGTGCAGGCTGTTTCACCCTGGCGCATCGTTACCTCTTGTGGGATAGTATGGCCATATTCAGCAGTATTGTTTCTTGCATGCTTATGATTTCTAGTTTGAGCATTTTTTTTGTAGGGTTGTGTTTTTTTTTTCCTTCTTTTTTTGTTTGTTTAGCAGTAAGGGATTTAATCAGAGGTCTTAGCTTATGGCAGGTTCAGGACTTTCTTTAGTATCTTTATAGATGCTAAATAAAAACTGTCAAATCTTGATCATAACATTAATGATGAAGTGTAAATGACCAATATACTCATTTATAGTCAGTCCCCATTATTCTCAGATTCTGTACTATTAAACTCAACTACTCACTAACATTTATTTTTAACCCAGCAATATCAGTACTTGCGGCATACTCTTGGTCATTTGCAGACATGTACAGAATGCTAAAAAGTNTAACATTAATGATGAAGTGTAAATGACCAATATACTCATTTATAGTCAGTCCCCATTATTCTCAGATTCTGTACTATTAAACTCAACTACTCACTAACATTTATTTTTAACCCAGCAATATCAGTACTTGCGGCACACTCTTGGTCATTTGCAGACATGTACAGAGTGCTGAAAAGTTAGTCTTCTGAGGCACAAGGCCCAGCTCAGTTCTGATGAGCAGTAGACGAGTGTCTCCTCAGTGCCATGTTTTTCACATTTTTCTGCTCTTTCTTCATGATTTTGCTGTTCAAAATGGCCTCCATGCTCAGTGCTGAAGTCCCTTTCCGTGGCCCTAAGCTCAAGAAGGCTGCATTGTGCCTGCCTTATAGAGGAAACACTTGTGTTAAACACACTTTGTACAGATGTTGAGTTATGATGCTCTTTGCTCTGAGCTCAGTGGTAAAGAATCAACAGTGTAAACTAAGATGTCTGTTCACAAACACAGAAAACAAGGTCATGTGTTGATCAGTTGACAAAGATGTTGTCAGTAAATGAAAACTCACTGACATCTGACCCTGCATTTCCTCTGGAAGCAGGGGTTCTGTGCAGTGTTCACAGAGACGTTGTACGACGTGATTACTGTAAATAATGAGAACTCTGGGTGTCTGTGTGTGTCTAGGGAGAGAATGTTAAAATNCGACTGAACTGAACTGAAAAAGAATTTAAGAAATAACAATGACAGGAAAGATGGAGAGGACTGAAGTAAAAATCTCCAAATTCATTATCAATAGTTAGGGCTTCCCAGGTGATGCGCTGGTAAAGAATGTGCCTGCCAATGCAGGAGGTTCCATCTCTTGGTCTGGAAGATCCCCTGGAGAAGGAAGTGGCAACCCACTCCAGTATTCTTGCCTGGAAAATTCCACGGACTGAGTAAAAATGAAATTTGTGGTTAATTAAAACACCTAAGAATTAAACTGTTTTTCTTATTTCAGGAAAAATTAGAAGCTTGGTTAGCGTCTATTAAAATAGCTATAGACAAGAAGTCTCAGAAGACCAATGTGTCCTTAAACAGTGAAAATTTGATGAAGATTTTTAGTCTGGGATTAGACCTTACAAAACCATTTGAATACCTTCTTGCTACTGGGAATCTACGTTCTAAAACAGGTGAAATTAATATGGGCTTCATTTTGTTAAAAATTTACAAATTATTTGCTTAATGTCAGTTTGTACATTGCTATGAGAGATGTTTTTTTTGTTTTGTTTTGGTTTGGTTTTTTTGGCCACACCACATGACCCATGGGTTCTTAGTTCCCTGACCCAGGGGTCAAACCTGTGCCCTCTGCAGTGGAAGCTCAAAGTCTCCACCCCTGGACTGCCAGGGAAGTCCTGGGAGAGATTCTTTTTAGAAGTGAGCTGCTCGATCATTAAAGACCAATTTCAGGTAGTGAATTTTGACAGGTGTATATTGAGCTGAAGGGCTTTAGACAGGTTGTCTGTATAGCTTAAATCTGATTTTAATGATCAAATGCATTTGTTTTTAGACATACCCATCTCTAAAGCAGTCATATCAGAACAATGGGAAAACTTTACAAAGTGGTTATTGAAGGCCCAGAAATCTTTTTTTTTTTTTTAAGAGATGTTACTGTTGCAAATTCCTAAGGGCTAACAAGTGCTTGTGTGTTACACAACTCTCTCAGATGAATCCCCTTTAATTACTTGCTGCTTTGTAACTCATTTATGTTTCTCCATAGAGATCATGTGGAAGAGATGGGGAAACAGTTAAGGCTAATACAGTTTGTGAAATCTGGGAATTTTTACTGTATTTTTTCCTTTGTAAACTCTTCCCCTCACCACAGCTGAATAAACTTTGTGATAACCCACTCTGATCTCTAGTGTGGGCTTCCCAGGTGGCTCAGTGATAAAGAACCTGCCTGCTGATGCCTGAGTCGGAAAGATCCCCTGAGAAAGAAATGGCAACAAACCACTCCAGTATTCTTAACCTGGGAAATCCCATGGACAGAGGAGCTTGGCAGTCTACTGTCCACAGGGTCCCAAAGAGTTGGACACAATTTAGCAACTGAGCATGCATGATATCAAATGTGTTCTGAGGTTTTATTATCTTTTCAGAGCCTCCAGTAAAGGGACTTTTTCCTTTGTTTCAGTTTATTCCATGTTTCAATGATGTCTTTTATTAAGGTCTTGGCTTCCTGCAAGATTCTGGACTTTGCGTCGTGGCTGACAAGCTGAACTTCATACGCTATCTCTCCCATTTCCGCTGTGTGCACAGAGGAGCCGATTTTGCTAAAATGCGGACCACCACTGTGCGCAGACTGCTGCCAGAGTCCTGGGGCTTCCTTTGTCCCGTACACACCCCTGATGGGGAGCCCTGTGGCCTGATGAACCACTTAACCGCTATCTGTGAGGTTGTCACACAGTCTGTGTACACAGCATCTATTCCGGCTCTACTCTGCAGCTTGGGTAAGTGGTTCTCAGCAGTCTGTCTTGTTTGCTTGTGTGGGTTTTACAGGTGCAAAGCTATTAAGTTGTGCTTCTCTGGGGTTTGAGCAGAGAATTCATATAAGGGTGATGGTGTCATACTGTGGATAACTTGTGCCATTTTGTAAAGCACCTTTACAGAGGGTGTGGACAGCTCATGGATGAGTTACTTAGCTAGAGTAGATTCTTGTTTGCGGTACTTCTCTAAGTCACCACTGGCACTGAATTAGCAGACACTGAGTCATTGGTCATGGGGAATAAAAGGTTAGGTTCCTGCATACCTCTTATGATAGCATTTTCATCAGCTGCTGTGTCCATAGCCTTGCTTTATGCATGTTTCTGTTTAAAGATGCCTTACTTAATCTATATTGTTGATTCATTAATACTGAGCTTTCAGCTAACTACACTGTAACTATAAGCTCAACTAACATGTTTTTTTATAAGGCTTTGCAGAGCTCTGTGCTTAGGGGCCAGCACTTTGGCACTGTGCTTGAAGGCCATTTTAAACAGCAACAGCACAAAGATGCAAAAAATACAGCACTGAACAGTGCAGAAAGGACCCTTATTTGTAGTATGAGCTGAAACTGTGCATCTCCTTGTGTGACCTCAGCCGGAAACATGTTTCTGGTGACTCAAAATTTTCACTAGATGTCCTTAAATGATGCAAGAGGAGCCACTAGTATTGATGCTGGGGTTACAGATACATTTTAGCAAGTTAGCAGATTTGTGATGTGTGAATAATGAGCAAATGTAATTAGACTTCCAGGGAAAAGTTACTATGTTTACCTGGCTCAGAAACAAAAATATAAAAGGTATACAGAAAAAAGCCTCCTTTATACCCCTGTCCCCCTGCTACTCTGCTCAAAGCCAGAGACCCTAGACTTGGGGGTCCTTGCTAAAAAGACTTAAATGTTTCCTCAAGCAATATAAAAACATTCTGGTCTAGAGAGAAGGTGACTAGATGCCTAGAAAGGTAAAGCTGTTGTTGAATCTGGAGGGAAATTTAAATGTTGGGAAAGCATCCTGATGAGATCATTCCATTTGTTCGCTTTACCAGGGGTCACTCCAGTTGACGGAACTCCACATCGCCCATACAGTGAGTGCTACCCTGTCCTGCTGGATGGTGTCATGATTGGCTGGGCCGATAAGGAGATTGCCCCTGGCATTGCCGATTCTCTCCGACATTTTAAGGTGATCTTGAGTCTCTGTGAGTTGTTTTGTCTCTCCATTTTAGGTTTTCAGGTCTTTTCTAATTGTTGAGGTAGCCCTAGAGTATTATTGAGTGTCAGGAGGTTGGAGGTCAGAAGCTAATTCTGGAATTGCCCATAGGATCCTTCTGGTGGCAGCATCTTGCCTTACACTGGCCTCATTGGTTAGGGTCTATGACAGGTATTTGAGCTACATGCATTTTTTTTTGGTTTGTTTCATTGAGGCCCTAGTCTACTATTCTAACACATTTCTTACTTTTTTTTTTCTCTTTGTAAATACTACTCGCAAATAGGGGATCTCAAAATATGGCCTTCTATTTCAAGTAATACTGAAGCTAATAAAAGTAGCAGTCATAACTGGTTGCCTTCTGTTTCTTGAAATACTTTTTTTAAAAGTCAAATAGAATAACATTCTTTGAATAATTAATCTTTAGAATTCTCCCTGGGAAAGTCTTTGCTGCTTAGATAATGGCCATGAGATTGGCAGTAGGATGAATTTGTAGTTTATGCTCTGTCTTATTTAGTTAGGGTTTGTTTTTCAGTTTTTTCATTGTTTTACTTTGATGGTTTTACACTGAAAGCATGTTTGAGCAGCATAGAGAGCTCATATATGCCCATTACCCAGATACACCAGTTGTTATGTTTTCCCCCACGTGCTTTATGCTCTATAAATACTATGTACATTTTACTTACAAACCATTTGAAGGCAGTATACAGACATGTCCTCCTTTCCATGAAGATTTCACTGTGTATTTTCTAAGAACAAGGATTTTCTCTTTATTAACCACAATGCACTTAAGAAATCTCAAGTTGGTGAAGTCTGCAGCTGATACCCAGATTTTTTTTTGTCTGGGACCCAGTGCAGAATCCCATGTTACATGTGGTGGTGTGTTTCTTCAATCTCCCTTAATCTGGGACAATTCCTCAGCCTTTAATGTCTCACTTTTTTGTTTTTAAAGAGTATAGGCCAAATTGTGTACTCTGTCTCTTGATATATGTAGCTTTCTTATGATGAGACTCAGGATATCATTTCAGGAGGCACTTAATGTAGGCTGGTCTCCTGGCGCTGATGTTAACTGTGATCACTCTAAGATTGTGTTCTTTAGTCCCCACACACAATTCTTTTGCTTGTATACCTCGCCTATGGAGAAAAAAATTGTGAGATTTTCTCCTTAGACATATTAAAAGTATTGTATTCATTCCCTGACAAAGATCATTCTTTAATAATAAAGATAAATAACAAGTCTTCCATTCCTGGAATAAATCCTACTTGGTTATTATTTTAATACCTAATAAATACAGATACTTTCTCCATTTCATTTAAGATTTTTAAAAAAATCGACATTCACAAATTTCTGCCTGATAAAAAGCATTAGGAAGTTTTCCTTGGTGTTCATTGCTCTGGAGCAGTTTGCGCAGCCGTGTGTCCGTAGTTCTTAGTTCTTCTAGGATTCACCTGTGAGGCCATCCAGCTCTAGTGCTCTCTTTGGGGCAGCTCCTTGATAACAGAAGTTGGTCTTGAAGCTTTTTACCTCTGCTGAGGTCTGTTCTCGTCACCTGCATTTTACCCATTTCATCTTGGTTTCAGAGATATGCAAAGCAGGCTCATGGTTTTAAAATTTTGTCTCATGCTTTTCCCCCCTTTGCCTTTTTTCACTCAGTATATTCATACCTTTGGCTTCCCCACAAGGAAAAAGAATACCCATCCCCTTCTCAATTACATCAAAAGAACTAAAAATGTTTTATTAATTTGAACCTTTCTCTGTTCTCTGCTGCTTTAATTTCAGATTTTATCTTTGATTTCTTGTATTTTGTTGTTTTACCGTTGGGGCTAAGAATTCATCTATTTTTCTTTCATTTTATTAATAATATATTTAACTGTAAATATATAAGTTCTACTTATATATTATATATTTAAGTATTATATAAACTTAAATAAAATTATACTTATTGCCATAAGTTCTACTGTACAGATTTCATTATTTTTTTTCACATTTCTGTAATTTTAGTATTTCTCCTTTCACCCAAGTGTCCATAGATTTTTTTTTTTTTTTTAAATGCCAAGTGGAAGGGCTTTTTTATTGAATACATTTTAAAATAACACCAGTAATCTTATATTTTAGACATCAGCCAACAGACTTTCATATACTATGTTTACCCACACATTTTTGGTTTACCTTTTGTTCAGTCTCAGTTGTTACTAGTTTGCCTGATAGTGAGATCGAGTCCCCAGGAAAGTAGGGCTTTTGCTAGCTCTCAATGTGGGGTGAATAGCCATCCGTGGGGGGCTGAGGCTGGCGGGGTACTAGATGTGTTACCTGCAAACCTTACAAGATGTTGCTTTTAATGTTAGATCTCCTTCTCTGTACCCACCTCTTAGGTGGCAGGGGGATAGACATCACTTATTCTTCACTGAACTCTCTTTCTATTGAAAACAGGTGTTAAGAGAAAAAAGAATTCCTCCCTGGATGGAGGTGGCCCTGATCCCCATGACAGGAAAACCAAGTCTGTACCCAGGATTGTACCTTTTTACCACTCCTTGTCGACTGGTGCGGCCTGTGCAGAACTTGGAACTAGGCAAAGAAGAACTGATTGGAACTATGGAACAGGTACATAGACCCCTGTGATTATATAATATGCAGCTTTCAGATACTCAGTAACTGTTAAAGTGTTACAGTTATGACAGTCAGGCATTTGAAAGAAAGTCACAACTTATTTTCTGCCTCCTCTGTGATCAGCATGAAGCAGTTTTCATGCTCATCAAACCTAAGAGGTGGTGATCACCTTAGCTGCCTTTCCTATCCCACTCAGCTCCACAAGTTTCTTTGCACCCGGCTCTGCCTTGGGTGATGAGACTGGAACATTCTGCTAAAATCACTCACAATCTTTGCTTACATCTCTGTAGTTGCAAAACTCTAGGCTTTGTGCTACTTATAAAAAATGTCTCCTCTTTCCTGTCCCCCTTCATAGCTGGACCAGGGTAGATTTAGAATGAAATGTTTAAGATGTGTTATTTCTTACTGTGCATCCCTTCAGTGTTCATGATACTGGGTGGGTGGGAAGGTTTTCTTAAACTCTGATCAGTAGTAAGGACTAATACGTGTTAGCAGTCACAGTTACCTTGTGCCTTGAACTTTCTGGTCCTTCCTCTTTCTAGATCTTCATGAATGTTGCCATCTTCGAGGATGAGGTTTTGGCCGGAGTCACCACGCACCAGGAGCTCTTCCCTCACAGCATGCTGAGTGTAATCGCCAACTTCATCCCTTTCTCAGATCACAACCAGAGTCCGAGAAACATGTACCAGTGCCAGATGGGTAAGACGGAGCACAGAGTGGTGGTGGCCACAAAAGAAAACGGACTGCAATTTTTAACTCTGAGATAACTTCAAACTCAGAGAAAAGCTAAAAGTTGTAAGAATAGTACAAAGAACTTCCATAGACCCTTTACCTAGATTTTGCCTCATTTGCACTGTTTCCTATTGGAAAGTGAGCTGCTCCTTTACTCCCTTAACATCCTGCTATGTATTTCCTAACAACAGAGCGGTCTACTTACATAACCAAGGACAATTACTAAAATCAGGAAATTTAACAATAATATTTTATAGCATAATAAAATTTATGGAAATTTTCCCCTGGGTAGCACCTAGTCCAAGACCATATGTTGTATTCAGTTCTCTTGTCTCTTTAGTTCTTTAAGTTAGATCTTTAGCCTTAAATGTCTCACCTTATTTTTAAGGAAAAGATAAATATATTTTGTAGAATGTCCTTCAGTTTTGTTTTGCCTAGGGTCCTATGATTAGATTTGTTAAGAATACAAGGTCACCTGTCATTATCATCTCTAGTGTTTTCTTTCATTCATGCCTGGTGATTCAAGTTTTCATGGAGTGTCATTTCAGCCTGGAATTTTCAGCCTGAACAATTTCTCAATTTTTTTTATAGCTGCAGGTTGCTGGCTGCAAATTCTCTTAGTTTTCATTTATCTGAGGATGTCTTTATTTCATCTTCACTTGCAGAAACTGGATATATAATTCTGATTTGACATGACTTTTGGGTTCCCCCCTCCCCCAGCACTTAAAATTATGCTCTATTTTTTATCTTTATCATTTCTAATTAGAAGTGAGTGGTTATGTGTATTTTTGTTTGCTTGATTATAGTGTTATTTATTTTTCTTCTGTCCTTAAGATTTTCCCATTATTTTTGGTATGTAAGTTGATTGACTGTGATATGCCTAAATATGTTTCTGTTTGTATTTATCTTGCTTGAAATTCGCTGATATTCCTAAAGCTGTTTTAAAAAATTAAGTCAAATCTATAAGATATTCTGTCATTATTTCTAGAAATAATGAGACTGTTCTGTCTCATGTCCTGAGATGTCTGTTATGCATCATATATGTTAAGCCTTTTAACACATTATTGACCAGAGGACTTTTGCAGAAACTAAGGCGTGTGGCTGATGATTTGTTATGTAAGTTAACATTGAAATGTCTCTGGTAAATAACATTTGGGTAACAAAAGACATACTAATACATCTCCAGTCAGTAAGTTGTTAATATTGTCCCATAAGCCATTGAATTTCTGTTTTCTTTTTTACATCTTTTTTTTTTCTTTCTTTCTCCTTCAGATTGGGTCATTTTATTGATTTGTCATATTCACTGACTTTTCTGTCATTACTGAATTTTTATTTCAGATACTTAATTTTTTAGCCTAGCGCTTCCATTTGTTTCATTTTTTAGTTCCTGTTTTATCTGAGATTCTATCTCCATTCATTGTGGATGTATTTTCCATTACATTTTGAGCACAGTTGTAACAGGTATTTTAAAGTCATTACCTCCCAATTCCAACATTTGGATCGTCTCAGAATCAGTCTCCACTGATTGCATCTTTCTTGAGTCTAGGTCACGTTTTCCTGTTTCTCTGTATGTCTAGTAATACTCGATTGTATTGTAGATGGAAAATATGTGGTAAAGACTGGAATTCCGTGGTGGTCCAATGGTTAGGACCCAGAGGCTTCACTTCTGGGCCCAGGTTCAATCCCTAGTTGAAAAGCTAAGACCCTGCAAGCTGTGTAGTCAAAAGGAAAGAAAAAAAAAAAGTGGATTCTATTCTGTTCCTCTGGCGAGGGCTGGTTTTCAGATTTCTGGAAACAAGCTTCCAGTGGTTGAAATTTGCTCTTTAGCCTTAGCTGGACTGCTTATGTCTGTCCCACCCTGCATAGTTCTGGAGTCCACCAAAGATTTGGACTGCTGTTCTGACTGGGCCATCACACAAAACATGAGAAACAAAACATTCAAAACTGAGAAAACTGGAAACTCACTCAGCTCAGTTCCTTTTGTCCAAGTGTTAATCCCTCTCTGGATTGTAACTTCCTGTGGTTACATTCCAGTGCTTTCAGCTAGTATGTGTATGCATATAATTGGCTTTTGTTTTTCTTCTGGATCTTTTACTTATACATGTTGAAAGTGCTATTGTAGGAGTGGCCCTCTCACTGGAAGCTGCAAATCTCCTTTTCTGTTTTTTAGAAGTTCCCCTAGGTATATATTTATCTATTTTAGTTTTTAAAATCATTTTGTTTTTAATTGATTCTCTATACTGTAAGTAAGTACAAAAAAAGAAACATCACCTGAGATGGAAAAAAAATTAAAAAAAAATAAATAAAAGTCCACCAAAAAAAAAAAAAAGAAAGAAACTTACCTATCCCGTACCTAACTACCCACAGTTAACAAATACTGACATTTTGTTCTTTATGTGTGGGTGGGTAGGTGGATGTCTGTGTAAGAAAGTAATCTAATTAGATAATAGTTACTATCACTCCTCTCCCACCAGTAATAGTAATATCCCGTAATTTTGTATGTATCCTTTAAATCCTCTTTTTATGATTTTTTTACATTACACGGTTCCATAAACTAGGTCTAGAACTGTTCGGATTGTGCAGCAAATCTACACGAATATATCCTAGTAAATGTCATTCCCTACTTTTTCTCACTCAGCATTGTTTTCATGGTTGAGTCATGTTCATACACATTTGTCGCCTTCATTTTCACACCAGGTATTAGTCTGTAGTAAACATAACCAGCATGACTTACTCATTTATTCATTCCCTTATGACAAAATGTTAATTTTTTTTCCCTTTGTAGGTAAGCAGACCATGGGCTTTCCACTTCTCACTTTTCAAGATCGATCAGATAATAAACTGTATCGTCTTCAGACTCCACAGAGCCCTTTAGTAAGACCATACATGTATGATTACTATGACATGGATAACTATCCAATTGGGACAAATGCCATTGTTGCTGTTATCTCTTACACTGGCTACGACATGGAAGATGCCATGGTAAGTGCTGCCAAGAGATGTACTTCTACCCTTTCTCATTTTTAACTTTTCTGTTTACCATCAGATCACTGAAAAGTATTTATGTACCCGAGTACCTAATATTTGGTGTATGAATGTTCTATTAATTAATTCCTGGTCTAAGTTAAAAGTGACAAGGGGACTTCCCTGGTGGTTCATTGGTTAAGACTCCATCCTCCCAGTGTTGGGGGCACAGGTTCCATCCCTGGTTGGGGACCTAAGATCTCATATGCTGCTCAGCAAGGCCTCCCGCCCCGCAAAAAAGTGACAAGCTTTGAGGGGTATCACTAGATATTTCATATGCATATAGCCTGCATATTTGAGTACACAATGCAAGCAGATGTCAAATGAGTGTAAAGTAGTCTTAGAAATATCTACTTTTTATATTTATGCATGATTAGGTTCTAAGCCATCTATACGTGTCTGGATTTTAATAGCACAGGTGATTTGGGAGATGTGGAGTTTTAAAATCAAATGCCAGTTATCCTAAACCAGTTATAATGCTAACCAGCTTTATTTTGAAAACCCTCTTTTGGCCTCAGTCTGTTAAATTAATGATCCTCTGACTTCACAGATTGTGAATAAGGCCTCTTGGGAACGAGGCTTTGCCCATGGGAGTGTCTACAAGTCTGAGTTCATAGATCTGTCTGAAAAAATTAAACAAGGAGATGATAGTCTGGTCTTTGGAGTCAAAGCTGGAGACCCACGGGTTCTGCAGAAGTTGGACGGTGATGGATTGCCATTTGTTGGAGCACAACTGAAGTATGGAGATCCATATTACAGCTACCTAAACCTCAACACCGGGGAAGGCTTTGTGATGTACTATAAGTAAGTTTGCATACCCGGGGCTATTTCTTGTGGACTATTTCTCAGTGAAATCTCTGGAAGTCAGTGAATGTTATTTTTCAACAGGAGAGTTTCTGGAGTAATACAAAGGGTAGCTTAGTTATTAACTGAATGGACAGATGAAGTTCTGTGGTCTGTTTTACTGCCTTTGTTTTCCTACTTTTCTTGTCAGTCTGTTACATCTGATGAGTTATCTGTGATTTATCTTACAACTGTTATTATTCAAACTTGATCATCTCTCTCAGACATGTTAATAATGTGTCTTAGCTAAAAAGTTGAATTCATTATCCCTGTTACTAAAACTGGATTTTTTAGGTCTTAGCTGCCTTTCTTGCTACTGTTCTTCCAGTCAGTTCTGTAGTGAATGTAATCAATAGCCCTGCCTGTAAGTTTTTTAGGGATACCAGCTCTATTTGTAGTGAAGAATAGAGGTAATAATTTTTGCAAATATCCATTATGAAGCACTAAATATTAATATATCAATAAAATTATCTCTAGACATTTATTTATTCAACAACAGAAATTTATTTTTTCACAGTTGTGGAGGGTCAGAGTCCCAGATCAAGGTGAAGGCAGGTTTGGTTTCCCGAGGCCTCTTGGCTTGCAGGTGGCCGGCCGCCTTCTCCTTGTCGCACATGGTATTTTTTCCTGTGCACGTGTGCCTCTCTTGTCTCTCCTTATATCCAAATTTCCTCTTCTTATGGTGACACCAGTTATTAGATTGCATTCGGGAGGGACCAGCCTAATGGTCTTGTTATTAACTTCTATTACCTTTTTAAAGCCCCAATGTCCAAATACAGCCACACTCTAAGGCACCCTCTATTCATTTTAACATATTTTGACATTCTGTCCGGTTTACTTTTTCCTAGGAGTAAAGAAAACTGTATTGTGGATAACATCAAAGTGTGCAGTAATGATACCGGAAATGGCAAGTTCAAGTGTGTGTGCATCACCATGCGAGTCCCCCGGAACCCAACAATTGGGGATAAGTTTGCCAGTCGTCACGGGCAGAAGGGCATCTTGAGCAGGCTGTGGCCAGTGGAGGACATGCCATTCACCGAGAGCGGGATGGTCCCTGACATTCTGTTCAACCCCCATGGTTTTCCATCCCGAATGACCATAGGCATGCTGATCGAGAGCATGGCCGGCAAGTCTGCAGCTCTGCACGGGCTCTGCCACGACGCAACTCCCTTCATCTTCTCAGAGGAGAACTCAGCCCTGGAATACTTTGGGGAGATGCTGAAGGCCGCCGGCTACAACTACTATGGCACCGAGAGGTTGTACAGTGGCATTAGTGGGTTGGAGCTAGAAGCAGACATCTTCATAGGTGTGGTATACTACCAACGTTTACGCCACATGGTCTCCGACAAATTCCAAGTGAGGACCACAGGAGCCCGAGACAAAGTCACTAACCAGCCTATAGGGGGGAGAAACGTCCAGGGTGGAATCCGTTTTGGGGAGATGGAGCGGGATGCCCTTTTAGCTCACGGTACATCTTTTCTCCTCCACGACCGCCTCTTCAACTGCTCAGATCGGTCAGTGGCCCACGTGTGTGTGAGTTGTGGCAGTCTGCTCTCCCCGCTGTTGGAAAAGCCGCCCCCATCGTGGTCCGCCCTGCGCAACAGGAAGTACAACTGTGCCCTGTGTAACCGCAGTGACACCATTGACACCATCTCCGTGCCTTATGTCTTTCGGTATTTTGTAGCTGAACTGGCAGCTATGAACATCAAAGTGAAGCTGGATATCATTTAACCTGACGCAGATCTTTTGGGTCAAGACTGCTATCAGATTAAAACAAGAGGTTGTTCTGGTGAGGCTGTTAATAGTTATTACTCTGGAGTTTTTCATGGTTGTCAGAGCTCTCAACCAAGACCTGCCAACTCAGAAGGCAGACTTTCTCAGTTGCTTTAGTATAACTACTGAAGGTGACTTTCAGTATATTTGTTCTTTAAAAATCATACATTGACAAATAAAAGGATATTCAGGGAAATGTCTGTCTAACCCCAGGTTCTCTGCATCCTGCTTTCAGCAGGCAGTGACTCAAACATTTATCTGTCCATGTGGAGCAGAGCAGTTCAATATAAACACAGTGTAAGCATATATGTAATTTTATCTTTTTTTTTTTTTTTTTTTTTACAGTTTGATTAGCAGAGATTTTATTTCCTCTTAGTGGTACAAAAAGAAATGTTCTATGGTCCAATCCATGGGGTCTTACAGTAGAAGAAATACATAAATCTGTCTCAGTCTTTCCACCTCACTTGTTGTTCAGTTGCAAAGTCATGTCCGACTCTCTGAGACACTATGGACTGCAGTACATTAGGCTTCCCTGTCCTTCACTATCTCCCTAAGTTTGCTCAAACTCATGTCCATTGAGCCAATGGCGCCACCCAACCATCCCATCCTCTGTCTCCCCCTTCTCCTCTTGCCCTCAGATCTTTCCCAGGATCGGCATCTTTTCCAGTGAATCAGCCCTTTGAATCAGATGGCCAAAGTATTGGAGTTTCAGCATCAGTCCTTCCCATGACTATTCAGAGTTGATGTCTACTTCACTACCACTCCTGTAATGCAGGTCTTCTATCTTTTGTCTAACCATTTTTATCCATTATTCTTCCACACGATGAGAGTCTTGCATTTGCAATGCAATCTAATTATGGAATTGCTACCATAAACTTTGTTACGCCTCATCACCTATGGAATAAAGCACAATGCTATTTATATGGGAGTCAAGGCTGTTCATGCTCTAATCTGTGACTTGCCTCATCAGTCTTCTAACTCATCCCTTCCAGTCTTGCTTGAATTTCTAGCAACACCAATGTGCCTGATTCTTTCCTCAAGATCTTTTCTCTTGTGTTCCCTTTTCCTGAAAGCTTTCTTTCACGTACGCAATCAACATCCCTCTTTGAGATTCAGAACCTATTAGACACTTCAGCTTATATTTTCTTATATTAAAAAATGTAGAAATTTTTAACAGCTTTATTGAAGTGTATGTTTACACAAAAAGTGCAGATATTTAATGTATATAATTAGGGGGGTTTGAACATATGCATATACTTGTGAATGATCACCACAGTCATGGTAATAAACATCACCTCCAAGTTTCCTTGTGCCCCTTTGGGTTGTTTTTTGGTGTTTTTATGGTAAGAACATTGAACTTGACATCTATGCTATGGGCTATGGATAGAACACAAATTAATATATTGCTCCATAAAAAGTTATTCAAAAGATTGATGTGTGTCTCCAGAAACTGGGTCTTTGTATAACAAAAAAACAATGTCTTTATTGGAAGTGAAAGTTGTTCAGTCATGTCCGACTCTTTGTGACCCCATGGACTGTACAGTCCATGGAATTCTCCAGGCCAGAATACTGGAGTGGGTAATCTTTCCCTTCTCCAGGGAATCTTCCCAACCTAGGGATCGAACCCAGGTCTCCAGCATTGCAGGTGGATTCTTTACCAACTGAGTATCAGGGAAGACAATCTTCACTGAAGAAGTGATAAAACTGAATCTGTATATAACATGTCTATGAGTGAATGGTTGCTAAAACCCCTAAAAAGATATAACTCAAACTGAATTTTATACTTACGTGACTATAACAAAAATCAATCTAAAAGAGCTATATTCAACATGGAATGATATGAAATATATTAATATCTATGAATGGACAGTTTGTATGAAACAGTCTACTCAGAGGAAATATCTGAATACAAGAATGACTGGTATCTTTAAGAATAAACTAAAAAAAAATAATAAATAAAATAAAATAAAAAAAAAAGAATAAACTACTGTAGAGTGGGACAACTATAGACACCCGACTCCGCTATATGCTATGTATCTATAATAGGAAAATAGAGAAAATATTTCAACATGAGAAATTTCTATAGACATAATTGAATATATCTTTTATATCTCCATGAATGAAGAGTTTGTGAATCTAAATGAGTGTATCTACTAAAAGGAAGGATTTATACACAAAAGTGAGTGATAGAAAATATGTCTAAATGGCATGTTGGGTGCACGGGGATGATCCAGAGAGTTGATGTGGAGTGGGAGGTGGGGGGGGCAGGGTTCAAGAGTGGGAACTCATGTACACCTGAGATGAAAAAAAATAATAATAAAAATTAAAAAAATAAATAAATTTTGTAAAGACATGAAGAAAAAAAATAAATGGCATGTTGGTAGAAAAAAAAAAGGTGTCAGAATTCCCTAGTGGTTTGTGTGTTAGGACCCCATGCTTTCACTGCAAGAAGCCTGGCTTCAGTCCCTGGTCAGGGAACTAAGGTCCCACAANAATAATAAAAATTAAAAAAATAAATAAATTTTGTAAAGACATGAAAAAAAAAAATAAATGGCATGTTGGTAGAAAAAAAAAAGGTGTCAGAATTCCCTAGTGGTTTGTGTGTTAGGACCCCATGCTTTCACTGCAAGAAGCCTGGCTTCAGTCCCTGGTCAGGGAACTAAGGTCCCACAAAAAGTGCAGTCAAAAAGGAGGGGGAAAAAAAGCTGTCTACTGAAAGGAAACATCTATATAACACATACTATGAATTTGGAATAAAATGTGGCTAAAATGGAAATGAATATATCTAGTCGAGTACAGCTGAATGACTGCTTACTTATCTCTGAATTGAATGTTGGTGTAATGATGAGTGTATCTAATCAGAATGAGTGATGTGGTGTATCTATGAATGAGGTGTTTTGTGAACACAAGTGATGTATATGGAGTATTAGAATACAAGTAACTGTCCCTATTAATAGGATTTAGAAACAAGACTGAAAGGTTTCTTCCCTATGAATGGGTTGCTGGGTGTCTGCGGAAACCACGTTGAACGATGTTTTATGTCTCTATGAATGGAGTGTTGGTGAACCCAAATGAATATATCTACTCAGATAAGAAGGTATATACAAGGTCTATGTGTGTGTGAGAAACTCATGTGTAAATATATATATATATATATATATATAATCTCAATGAACAAGCAAAAAATTAAAGGAAAAGTACATTCAAGATTTAATTATGTTATGCAACTTGCAGAAAAATATCTTCAGTGAGAGGATAGGACTAAACATAAAACTGAGTAAGTAACTTATATCCATGAATGGAGTGTTAAATAATGAAAGAATTTGAGTATCTCAAAGTAAATACCCAATTGAATGGCAGATTTTGGTTCCTGGTGATACCCATCCCTGGGTGCTGCTAGAAGCCAGACCTCCAGATCTAGCCCACATGGAGACAAATCCACGGGATAGGTCCAGCCTTCGATCCATTGAGCAGTCAAAATACTTTCACGTAAGTTCCTAATGAGAAGCCACTTTTTATTCCATCTATCTTGTGGTACAAGAGGCTGTATCACAGGGTAGCGCCACAGCCCCACCTGTCTGGGCAAGTGGAGGACATCCAGCCTTAGACTTCTCACCCTACCCAGACTTGTTAGGGGTCCTGCATCACTCTTTTTATCAAGCTGTGCAGCATGTGGATCTTAGTTCCCCAACCTGGGATGGGACCCATGCCCCCTGCATTGGGAACCAAGTTTTAGCCACTGGACCACCAGGGAAGTCCCTATCCCTTGCCACTCTTGGCACATCTTCAGGTTATAGTGTTGCTGTAACAATCCTGCCAACTCTGTCCACCCAACTGTGCCCTTGAAACACAGACCTGCCAACACAGTGGTTTAACTGGTACTGCATGATGTATTATAAAAACATGTTTCAGTGACTGGAGTGATTCTCTTGATGGTAAGGGTTGCTCCCACTGGGAAAATGTTAAAATGACAACAGCAGCAATGGGATGAGCACACTTCTGGGACCTGTCTGGCACCCCCAGCCCAGCCATGTGGTGAAGGAGAAGCAGTGTAGGATTAGAGGGGAAACCACTGCACTGGCATTTAAAACATGGTGGAGGCGGGCATGCCTAAGAAACCAGCCAGCAGACTACAGACTGCCCTTCCACTCACACCAGTCAGTCCTGGAGAGCCTTCGAATTTCAAGTGTTAATTACTGACAGTTTAGTATACAGAGTGCAGCCTGTGGCAAAGGATGTGAGCAAACACGGCCCCTAGAGCTTGGGGCTTGGTATCTTTACAAGAGGAGAGGACCCAGACAGGAGGTTGATGTTAGTGAAGGCTGAATGAGTATCTATTAGTAGAGAAAGGCCAAGAACTGTCGGCAACCACCAGAAGCTGGAAACAGGCCTGAAGATTTTCCCAGTCTCCCGAAGGAAATCAACCTGCCAGCACCCTGATTCTGAACTTCGGGCTTGAACTGTGAGAGGATGTGTATCTGTTTCCTCACTTTGTGGTTGACTGTTCAACAGCTTCAGCAATCTAAGGACTGAACTCAGTGCCAGGCGGAGCACACTGTTGGATAGTATGGGCTCTAAGAGTGAAATTTAGATGCCTCCCTTGGGATAGTATGTTTAACACTGGGGTCAGTGAAGAGGGGGTGAAGGAGCCCAATGGAGGCCACTCTCTCCCTGGCCAGTCACCTGGCCAATCCCCTTCCAGGCGACCTGCTCCCCTTTGCCTTTCTTTTCACTACACCCTCCTCCCTTCCCGCTGAAATGTACAAATATCACATAAAATCAAACAGCTGGTTCCACCTCCTTTCTCTGCTGCTGCTGTCACTTCAGTCGTGTCCGACTCTGTTTGACCCCATAGACGGCAGCCCACCAGGCTCCCCCGTCCCTGGGATTCTCCAGGCAAGAACACTAGAGTGGGTTGCCATTTCCTTCTCCAATGCATGAAAGTGAAAAGTGAAAGGGAAGTCGCTCAGCCATGTCCAACTCTTCATGACCCCATGGACCACAGCCTACCAGGCTCCTCTGTCCATGGGATTTTCCAGGCAAGAGTATTGGAGTGGGGTGCCATTGCACCTCTCCCAATCTTAGTGCTATTCTCAGCTAAACTATAAAGAAGAAAGTAATCATTAACCCTGCCCAGAGGGGTTTGCATTTGTAACTAGGCACTTTTTATCCCAAATTAATTCAAGTGAGTGTACTCAGTCCCTTCAGTGATGTCTGACTCTCTGCGACCCTAAGGGCTGTAACCTGCCAGGCTCCTCTGTCCTTGAGATTCTCCAGGCAAGAATATTGGAGTGGGTTGCTATTTCCTCCTCCAGGGGATCTTCCCTACCCAGGGATCAAACCTGAGTCTCTCATGTTCCCTACATTGGCATGTGGGTTCTTTACTAGTGCCACCTCAAGGGCTAGCAGTTTTTGTGTGTTTGTTTTTTGAGTGTTTCTGCTTCTAGGACATTCCTCAGCAGAGGGCAGCAATATAGGACCTCCCTTCTAGATAAATTGGCCTAAAGAAGGGGCTTCCTTTCTGCCTCTCTGGCTTCTCATTGAATCTTCAAACACTATTACTGGTAGATTTGCCTTGGGAAGCTTACTGAAAATACAGAATCCGGAGCCCCACACACCATCTCACTCAGTGTAAAAGCCAGAGTCCTGGTAACTGCCCCCAAGGCCACACACATCCAGCCTCTTGGTAGTGCCTTGACCTCCCTCATCATTCACCCTGTACTCCAGCTAAACTGCCCTGTCCTCATGCTCCTTGAATGGATCCTGCATGTTCCAGCCTCAGGTGAGGGTCTTTGCATTTGCTGTTTTCTCTCCTGGGACACTTGTCCCCAGGGCTCCCTCCCCGTCTCATGTCTTCATTCAGTGTTCCTTCTCTGGGAGGTCCTCTAAAGTTCTGCAGCAATTCCAGTGGGTGGAGATCTCCACCACCAACCCAATTTTTCAGATAACAGCTAGGTGGCCTACAATTCAACTGAATTCTGACCCTACTGTTACCAAGCCAGGGGTCTGCAACAAAGAAGGAGTTTATTCACAGAGCAGCCAAGTGAGGAGATGGCAGAACAAGTCTCAGATCCACCTCCCCAAAGGCAAGGTGCTTGGGATATTTATGGGCAAAGGAAGCAAGATGGCCTTAGGCACTGGGAGGGGTGGCCGGCCAGAGGTGGGAAAAAGATGAGGTTGTTCTGCACAGGATATCCAAATTACATGCTTCTTCATGAGATGCCTGCTCAAAGGTGGAGGCATTAGCAGGATCTGAGGGTGGAGTTTCCAGCCCTCTGATGTCAAAAAGTTATTCATCCAACACTTGTGCAGGCTAGTTTCAGGGCTGGTGGTCTCAACCAATCTTAAGGAATTGAGCGGAATCCTAAAGGGCTATCCCAGTTGCAGTCCCCTTCAGGTTCCTCAACTTCCTGCCTTAAAAAAAAAAAAAAACCGCCTTAGTTTCCCTGCCCTCTCAAGTTTCAGAAAAGAGACTCAAGCAATTAATTATTTGAGAAGGGACAAAAGCAAGGAAATTCCCTGGTGGTCTGGCAGTTAGGACTTGGTGCTTTCACTGCCATGTGCCCAGGTTCAATGCCTGGTCAGGGAAGTAAAATACTATAAACTGCATGGCATGGCCTCCCCACCTAAGGAGGAGGAGAGGGCAAAACCAGGAACTAAGAAAAGTTCAATCAGAAGAAAGTAACACACACACAAAAGAAGAAAGTCACACATCCTGCAGCCTTCACCCTCTATTGTCTATAAACATCCCCCCCCCCAAAAAAAAAAATTTTGGAGGGTTTGGGGTTTTTGAGTACAAGTTACCCATTCTCTTTGCTTGGCCCTGAAATAAACCTTTCGCTGCTCCAGACTTCCAGGTTTCAGTTTTTTTAGCCTCACTGTGCACTGAACACAAACTTTTTTTTTTTAGCAAGCTGTTTCCTTATCTGCTATAAGATAAGCTCAAGAATCTCTATTAGTCACCAGTTTCTGTTAACCAGGTGGGGCTGGGTTTCCCTTTCTACAGGGAGATAGCATCAGATTCCACAGGTTAAGGGCTTGGTCCTCCAAGGCTGCCTTCTTTTGCCCCCCCACCCCCTGCCCCATAAGCAGGTACATTTCAGGGGCCAACCCCGAGCCCAGGCTGTGCTAACCTGTACTTCTGGCCAACTGGCTAGAGAAGATGAGAGTTTTCAATAGAACCCTCCTTGTGTTCGATTAATTTGCTAGAGAGGCTCACGAACTCAGAAAACATTTTACTTGCTGCTGGACCAAGATATAACTGAGTATGTCACTTGGAAACAGCCAGATGGAAGAGGGGCATAGGGCAAGGTATGGGGAAAAGGCGTGGAGCTTCTAAGCTCTCCACCAGGCCACCTCCTCAAATCTTTTTAGGTGTTCATCAACCAGCAAGTTCTCCGAGCCTCTTCCTTTTGGGTTTTTAATGGAGGATTCATTACACAGGCAAGAGTAATTAAGTCACCAGTCATATGTAACTGATTTAACCTCTGGGCCCTTCCCTCTTCCCAGAAGTCAGGAGGGTGAGACTGAAAATTCCAACCATCTAATCACACGGTGGTTTCTCCTAGCAACCAATCCCCATCCTTAGGTGTGGCCCTCATTAACATAACAAAAAATACCCTCTCATCCCTTGCTGCTGCTGCTGCTGCTGCTAAGTTGCTTCAGTCGTGTGACTCTGTGCGACCCCATAGACAGCAGCCCACCAGGCTCCCCCGTCCTTAGGATTCTCCAGGCAAGAACATTGGAGTAGGTTGCCATTTCCTTCTCCAATGCATGAAAGTTAAAAGTGAAAGTGAAGTCGCTCAGTCGTGTCCGACTCTTCACAGCCCATGGACTGCAGCCCACCGTGCTCCTCTGTCCATGGGATTCTCCAGGCAAGAGTACTGGAGTGGGTTGCCATTGCCTTCTCCGAACCTTAGGAAATTCCAAAAGTTCAGAAGCAAATATCAATAACCTCAGATACGCAGATGACACCAGCCTTATGGCAGAAAGTGAAGAGGAACTAAAAGCCTCTTGATGAAAGCGAAAGTGGAGAGTGAAAAAGCTCAACATTCAGAAAACAAAAGTCATGGCATCTGGTCCCATCATTTCATGGCAAATAGATCAGGAAACAGTGGAAACAGTGTCAGACTTGATTTTGGAGGGCTCCAAAATCACTGCAGATGGTGACTGCAGCCATGAAATTAAAAGACATTTACTTCTTGGAAAGTTATGGCCAACCTAGATAGCATATTAAAAAGCAGAGACATTACTTTGCCAACAAAGGTCTGTTTAGTCAAGGCTATGGTTTTTCCAGTGGTCATGTATGGATGTGAGAGTTGGACTGTGAAGAAAGCTGAGCACCGAAGAATTGATTCTTTTCAACTGTGGTGCTGGAGAAGACTCTTGAGAGTCCCTTGGACTGCAAGGAGGTCTAACCAGTCCATCCTAAAGGAGATCAGTCCTGGGTGTTCACTGGAAGGACTGATGCTAAAGCTAAAACTCCAATACTTTGGCCAACTCATAAGAGTTGACTCACTGGAAAAGACTCTGATGCTGGGAGGGATTGGGGGCAGGAGGAGAAGGGGACGACAGAGGATAAGATGGCTGGATGGCATCACCGACTTGATGGACATAAGTTTGAGTGAACTCCAGGAGTTGGCGATGGACAGGGAGGCCTGGCATGCTGCAATTCATGAAGTCGCAAAGAGTCATACACAACTGAACTGAACTGATGCTTCTCTGGTGGCTCAATCCAAAATGAATTTGCCTGCAATGTCGGAGACCCAGGTTCAATCCCTGGGTCAGAAAGATCCCCTGGAGAAGGAGATCACAATTCATTCCAGCATTTTTGCCTGGGAAATTCCATGGACCAAGGAGCCTGGTGGGCTACAGTCATGGGGTCACAAGAGTTGGACACGACTTAATGACCAACCATTGTGAACAGTTAGAACCGGACACAGAACCACTGGTTCAAAATTAGGAAGAGTACATCAAGGCTATATATCGTCACCCTGTATATTTGATGCTTTTGAACTGTGATGCTGAAGAAAACTCTTGAGAGTCCCTTGGACAGCAAGGAGATCAAACTAGTCAATTCTAAAGGAAATCAACCCTGAATATTCACTGCAAGGACTGATTCCGAAACTGAAGCTCTGATACTTTAGTTACCTGATGTGAAGAGCAAACTCATTGGGAAAGACCCTGATGCTGGCGAGGATGAAAGGAAAAAGGAGAAGGTGGCAACAGAGGATAAGATGACCTGACAGTACCACTAACTCAATGAACATGAATCTGAGTAAACTCTGGGAGATAGTGAAGGACAGAGCAGCCTGGTGTGCCACAGTCCATGCGGTCCCAGAGTCAGACGCAACTTGGCAACTAAACAAACTTTGAGGAGGCTAGAAAGAGAATATATCCAGTGCTCCATACCAGGTGCTTGGCATATGTCATCTCAGTTCCTATTTCCAAAGGTATCCTGAAACATGTTATGAGGAAACTGAAACCCAAAGAGAAGCATTTGCCAAGAGCTCAAGTTCAAACCCAGTTCTGCTTCACTCCAAACTCCATGATCACTTGGGTCTCCCTTACATTTGATCCCTAGAGAGGAAGTCAGTTACACTCTTGAGCCACAGACCAAAAGGCAACTAGAAGTTTGGAGGCGTGAATGTCACACTCCCAAAGGGGCTGGGGTTGGGGTTGGGGGTCTCCTGTTGAGGTCTCCATCATACCTACTTACAAGGCAAGCCATCTGAACCTGTTCCTGGGAGGAAGCTATTACCTAGACTTTGGGATAAGACTCAGGGAGAGGGCATGGGAACAGCTTAAGATTTTATTCTCCCAGGAGCAGAGAAATCTAAGACTTTAGTTTACATTTGAAGCCAAAGAGAGGGGATGTTGATGCTGTTCCCTTCCTCTCTTTCAGGCTTCGTGGTAAACTGCTCACATGCACCATGTCTTATGTGAAAAATGTCACTGTCATTGTCCCCACTTTACAGTTGAACACACTTGCAACCAAGCAGGATGCTATGGGGGCTTCTCAGAACAGACCTCCCCCCCCATGTCCTCTACCTGCCTCTTGTCTGTAGTAAAACTTCAGGCTTTTATGTCTTCCCCAAGTTCAAATTTAATCAGAGAAGTGAGAAAAAGCAGAAAGGGTAAGTCAAACAAGACAAAATTGCTTACCCATTAAACAAAGCCAAGGACCTTTAGTTCCTCCTCATGGCTACAGTTAATATTTCTGAGCCATACCCTTTGAGCTGCTTTGCAGAAACCAAAACCCACACCAGGTTGAAGCAAATGGAACCCAGACTGATCGGAACCAGAAGGCTGATGACATTGACTCCTGGTTACCGCACCACTAACCAATTAAAAGAATGTCCAGAACTGATCACACAGCCCACAACCCCCTCCCTCACCCTGTCTTTAAAACCCATTCCCTGGGAATTTCCTGGTGGTCCAGTGGTTAGGATTTGGGTGCTTTCACTGCCATGGGCCCAGGTTGTTCTGTCCCTGGTCGGTTGGAGAACTAAGATGCTGCAAGCTGTGTGTCAAGGCCAAAAATTAAAAGAGCAGCACAGCTGTTGTCAGTATGACAAAAACCAGTTAGAACCAATTAGGCCCAAGAGGGAGGAATTCAACGTCCAGTAGATTTCAAGCCCCCTGATACACTCATTGTAACTATATTAGCACATGCAAATGACACCCCACTGGCACCATGACAGTTCTGTGCTCAGTAGCCCGCGCGCGCGCGCGCTCTCTCTCTCTCTCTCTCTCTGTGTCACCCTATGGACTGTACCCCACCAGCCTCCTCTGTCCATGGGATTCTCCAGGCAAGAATACTGCAGTGGGCTGCCATGCCCTCCTCCAGGGTATCTTCCCAACCCAGGGATGGAACCTGCGTTTCCTGTGTTGCAGGCAGATTCTTTACACTAGTGCCACCTGGGAAGCCCCATGACAGTTCTAAGGCAGACCACAAGAGGGCAAAAAGTGGGTGGTGGCCTAATTCCAAGAAATCCCTACCCCTTTCCCCCAAATAGTTGGAATATCCTCCTTAGCCTAAGAAATTACCCAGCCCCCCAAAATTAACCACCCCGTATTTCAGGGCTGCTCTCCCCTTTTGAGAGGGATCACATTCTGCTTATAGAGTGTGCATCTCTGGAAATAACTCTACTTAACACTTTGTCTCTCAATGAATTGTTTCTGTGAAGAGACATGAAGAACTTGAGCTTCATTAAGTCCTGAGACTAGGTGAGCAATCTGTTAAAAGACTAGGTTAAAATCCCAGTCCATAGGTTCCAGTCCTATCTGAACTGTGCTGTTTCAGTTGGGTAACATTTTGAGACTCCAAGCAATTGTCAGGCACACTGAACGTGTGCATCACTCAGTTTCTCAGCGTGTCCAACTCTTTGCGTCCCGTGGGGTGGAGGAGGCCAGGCTCCTCTATCCATGAGATTCTCCAGGCAAGAATACTGAGACAGGTTGTTGTGCCCTCCTCCAGGGGATCTTCCTGACCCAGAGATCAAACCTGTGTCTCCTACATTGCAGGTGAATTCTTTACCGCTGAACCACCAGGGAAGCCCAAGCAACTGTCACTTGCTTACAAACGGCTATTATTTCTTNCCCCAGGTCTGGTCGCTCACCACCTGTAACTCTACCATTCCGGACTTGTCTCAGGAGCTCTAGGACTTTTAATAAACCTGTCCTTAGAGCTCCATATTCCTCCCCCTGGATCATCTGACTGTACCTGTTGAACCTTTCAGATCTGTCCAGTACTTCAGACTTCACCTATAAGGCCCACAGACTTGTTCCTAGACACCTCTGATCTCACTCTGGATTTCCAGACCGTGTTCCTGAGAGTGAGAAAAGCTCAATTGTAGAACCCTCCAGATTTACCCCAGAGCCCCAGCTTCACCCAGGAGTCATGCCCCTAGGACCCTGAGATTTCCCCCAGGACCCCCAAATCCGCCCCAATGCTTCAGGTCTCACTTTTAGTACCCGTGTCTTCAGGCCTCATCTCTAAGACCCTCTGGTCAAGAGACCCTTCCCCGGGACCCAAGAGGTCACCCACTTGGCCCTCTAAACCTCACTTTTAGGGCCTTCAAACTCATTTAGGGTTCCCAGGTTCTCTCGGAGAATTGTAGGTGTTAGTCCTAAGGCCCTAAGACTTCGCTGCATGATTCCCAGGCCTAAACTGGGGGATGCCTGGAGTCCCAGGACCCTTCTTCCAGGACCCTTAAAACCTGCCTTAGATAATCAGACTTTTTTCCCCCCAGGACCTTCACTATCTTCCCAGAAGCTTCCAGCCTGCTCCACAATCCCCAAGGCTCATGCTTAATTCTCTACTCCCTGGCCCTTTTCCAACTTCCAGATTTACTCAAGATCCCAGTCCTACTCCTGACTCTGATCAGAACTACCTCCCTTTTTTTAAAAAAAAAAAAAGCATTTCTTATTTATTGTTTATTAACTTAGGAAAGGTCACAGACAAGCAGAACCATCTTTTTGATATGACAGTAAGAACATGTAGTGTCATTTCTTTTCAGAAAGTCTTAAGAACAGAATTTTAAATTTTAGTTTAGGTTTAGAAATGATCATGGTTTTTCTTTCCTAATGGTAATAGCTAAATGCAGGGTACAAATATGAATACTTGAACAGTAAAAGTATAGGCAGTTTTTTCAGTTGTTCTGTTGTGTCTTAATCTTCATTGGATGCACTGGTATAAGCAGATACTTTTAAAAAATAAGAGCCACTAATAGCTTGTCTTCTACAGTATCTAAAATGGGATGGTACACACATACATTTTCATTTATTCAACAAATGATTTTTGAACACTCACTATATACTGAACACTGATATATGCTCTGGGGGTACAGCTGTGAACAAAATGGGCCAAGTGCTTGCCCCTGAGTGATCCCTTACTTGCCTTCTGCCTGGAATTTTCCTAGTGTATCATGTCCCACAGGCAGGCGGCCCTGGAGATCACTGCTCGATACTGTGGCCGGGAACTGGAGCAGTATGGCCAGTGTGTGGCAGCCAAACCGGAGTCATGGCAGCGAGACTGTCACCACCTTAAGATGAGCATTGCCCAGTGCACATCCGCCCAGTGAGTGTGGGCAAGTACGGGACAATGGGGGTGGGCAGCGGAGTGGAAGTCTCCCTGGCTTGAAATGCCCTGCGTCCCGCAGCCCAATCATCCGTCAGATCCGCCAGGCCTGTTCGGAGCCTTTCGAGGCCTTTGAGGAATGTCTTCGACAGAATGAGGCCACCATGGGCAACTGTGCAGAGCATGTGCGCCGATTCCTGCAGTGTGCAGAGCAGGTGCAGCCGACACACAGATCCTCCACCTTGGAGGTAAGATGGGGCTCAGCAGTTCATCCTACCCCGTCATCTTTCTGGTTGCTCAGAGTAAAGAACAGAGAGTCACCCTCAGCCCCACACAGAGCTTCACCATGCATCCTGACCCCAGGACATTGGAACACAGTCCTCTCTCACCCCTTCCATAGCTCCTGCTTTAGTCCAGCCACCTCTACCGCCAGGAGACCTGCCTCAGCCTTCTCCCTGGTCTCCCTGAATTTCCTCTTACCTTTCTAAAGATTTTTTTCTTTTCTTTCTTTCTTTTTTTTTTTGAAGTTTTGGCTGTGGTTAGCTTGTTGCAGAGCACAGGCTCTAGAAGTTCGGGCTTCAGTAGTTGCAGGACATGGGCTCAGTAGTTGTGGCTCCCAGGCTCTAGAGCACAGGCTCAGTAGTTGTGGCCCACAGGCTTTGTTGCTCCACAGCATGTGGGATCTTCCTGGATCAGGAACACACTGGTGTCCCTCGCATTGCAAGGCAGTTTCTCAACCACTGAACCATCAGGGAAGCCCCCCTCTTACTTTGTCTCCATGCAGTGGCCAGAGAACATTTAGGAACTGAAAAGTGATCACATTACATCTTTGTCTAAAGTTCTTCAGCAGCTTCCAATCCACATTGAGAACAGAATCCCAGCTTTCTGCTGGTTCTCTGTGTTCTTCTCCAGGCCGACCCGATCTGCCTCCTTACCCACGTCCCTTCTCTCTCCTCCTCACTGCCTCTCAGTTCTGCAGGAATGGGGCAAAGAAAATCATAACTGGTTTTAATGTATACATAAAGCAGATGTACAGTATATTTATGGTATTAAAATGTCATGGATGGGTGCAATTTTTTTTTTTTCTGAAATGTTCAAAAAGACTCCTTGGGGCCAGGAGGCAGTAATTTTAAAAAAAGAAAAGTTGAGAAATGCTGGTTTAGATATTTACTGTCTCCTCCACTGGACTACAAGCTCTGAAGGTGAAAGACCTTTCACCAGTTCCCTCTCAATCCCCCTTCGTTTGCCCCCCTCTCTCAGTTCTTGGGGTGTCATCTTCTCTTCTCAAACCCAGAAGAGAAGCCTTCTCTTGAGCCTCCATGCTCTGTCTTATTCTTTCAGTCCATTCTCTCTGATGGTCCCAGGGTGATTCCAGAGGAAATCTGATAATGTTCTCCTTTATTTGGAAACCTTTTCATGGGGGAGTGGGAAGGAGGCTCAAGAAGGAGGGCATATAGGTATATATATATATATATATATATAGCTGACTCACTTTGTTGTATAACAGAAACTAACAACATTGTAAAGCAATTATACTTCAATAATAAAATGAAAAAAAACCTTTTCATGGCACTTATGTTGACCAGGTCTAGTCTACCCCTCCTCCCTGACTCTGGCACAGCCTCCAGGGCCCTGCAGGATGTGGCTTCTGACCCTCCCTGACTCTGGCACAGCCTCCAGGGCCCTGCAGGATGTGGCTTCTGACCCTCCCTCTCCCCATATCCTCCTCAAGCCCTGTGTTCCCACCCCAGTGAACCTGCAGTTATTCAAATGCCCATTAAACTCACCTGCCGCTAAGCTTCTGTCTCACTGTTTCTGCCTGGACTGCTCTTTCCTACTCCATCTGACTCATGCCATTTCCAGCTTAGATGTCCCCGCCCTCAGGAAACCTCCCCTTGTGCCTGATCTTCCTGCTCCCAGGATCCCTGAGCTCCTTCCACTATGGCTTATGTTTTACCCCTTGTAACTTCTTCCTTCCTATCGCCAGTTTCAGAGGAGTTCTTGGCTAAAGACTGGGGAGCTGCCCTTCTACCAGATCCTGTAGTCAGTGGGTTTTTTTCATAAGGCAGAGATGAGTTCAAATCCCAATTGAGTCATCTGTAAGACAGACTTTATTCTTTCCAAAAAAATATTCAGTAAGGACTGCATATTATTTAAACTAGTTTATTAATCATATGTTGATAACGTTTCTTTCACGTTATTGCGCATCTGACCAAAGACCTCATCTTCCCATCTCAGGGCCAGTTCCTCCCTCCCTCCCTCCCTGAGTGAACACCCAAGCTTCTCCCTTGTCTTCCTGTGGTCACCCCTGCCCTGTTCCTCAAGTCTACTCTCCCTTTGAAGCCGAACAAGCTTTTTGTTTATTTTTTTAATTATTATTGAAGTATAATTGATTTACAGTGTTGTGTTAGTTTCTGTTGTGCAGAAAAGTAAATCTGTTATACATAAATATATATCTACTCTTTTTTAGATTCTTTTCTCATATAGGTCATCATAGAGTGTTGAGCAGAGTTCTTTGTGCTATGCAGTAGGTTATCTGTTTAATTCATATATATATATATATGGGCTTTGCTAGGCAGTGGCACCCCACTCCAGTACTCTTGCCTGGAAAATCCCATGGACAGAGGAACCTGGTAGGCTACAGTCCATGGGGTTGCTAAGGGTCGGGCACAACTGAGCAACTTCCCTTTCACTTTTCATTTTCATGCATTGGAGAAGGAAATGGCAACCCACTCCAGTGTTCTTGCCTGGAGAATCCCAGGGACAGAGGAGCTTAGTGGGCTGCTGTCTATGGGGTCGCACAGAATCGGACACGACTGAAGTGACTTAGCAGCAGCAGCAGCAGCAGCAGCAGTGGCTCAGACAGTAAAGAATCTGCCTGCAATGCAGGAGGCACAGACAGAGGTTCAATCCCTGATCGAAAAGATCCCCTGGAGGAGGAAATGGCAACCCACTCCAATAGCCTTGGCTGGAGAATTCCATGGACAGAGGAGCCAGTCTATGGGGTTGCAAAGAGTTGGACCGACTGAGTGACTATCACTGATTTTTTCGTGTATGTGTATATATGTGTGTGTACACACACACACACACACACACAATCTATTTTATTTCAATTTATCCCCCCTTCCCTTTTTCTCTTCGTAACTGTAAGTTTATTTTCTACATCTGTGAGTCTATTTCTGTCCTATAAATAAGTTCATTTGTACCATTTTTCAGATTCCACACATAAGCGATATCCAGAGGAGCTTTTAAAAACAGAAATTGGGTCACATCTGCTCCTTTAAAGCCAGGTGGTTCTCCAGTGCACTCAAAGTAATTAACCCCACACCCAGCTCCTCCTCAGTGTCCTCTCCTTCCCTGTTTTAACATCCCAGTTGTAGCTTTTCCTCTTTGATCAAGGGGGCATTGAGATTCAGGCCTCCTGTATTCTCTGGTCTCCAAAATAACAAACACACAGACTCATTTAGTACAACACAGTATAAATACATCTCTTATTAGCTTAGCTGACAGCATAAAGTACTACTTGTACCACCATACACACACACCACACACTTCTCTTCACCCTGATGTAGTTATTTTGTCTTTTCTTTCCTTTCCTTTTTCTGTTGTTTTTTTTTTTTTTGTCTGAGAGGCGTGTGGAATCTTAGTTCCCTGACTTGGGATCTAACCCGTACCCCCTGTAGTGGAAGCTGGAAGTGCAGACTCTTAACAGCTGGACCACCGGGGATTTCCGTAGTTTTCGTCATGGGATTTATCAGCTAACGAATTTTGTTCACTTGTTATCTGTCCCTCCCTGGAGTCAGAGATGTGTGTCTGCGTCCACTGCTGGGTCCCTGGAATCTGTCACAATCCTGTATGTACACAGCAGGTCCTCTGTAAACCCAACAGAACGCTGCATTTCTGACCCCAGTGACAGTTCCCTGCTCCCGAGGTATTCACATGACAGATAGCTGAGGTCATGACCTAACGCCCTTTCCCTCCAGTCAGCTCTGCCAGGGCAGCCTCTGCTGTGTCTACACAGTCTCCCCAGCATGGTCCCAGGGCCAGCCAGGCACACAAGAGGTGCTGGTAGATGCTGATGTCTTTTTTTCCTCAGGCACACCCACTTCCTGCCTCCTGAAGACCCTTCGGATTGTAGGAAAACTGGACATGAATGATTGGCCACAGGATATCCCTGCCCCTGAAGAATGGCCAGGTGGAGTCCTGAGGGCCCTGGCTGTGGGCCTGGCTTCCCTGGACATCAAGATTCACAATAAAGACTGTATAAAGACTGTATACCAGGCTTGAGTCCTGCCTTCAGCACCTGAGGGGGTCCTGTTTCCCCACCTTAACCTAGTGTACCAAAGGGGTCCTGGGGCACCGGCCAAGCCATGCCAACTGTTCACCAGGGTTAAGACAACCCCTCTTCTGTCCTTAGCTCTGCCAACATCTGTTTCCTGGTTCCTGCTGCACGGATATGAAAAAGAGGTCTCTCTCCCTTTAACTCTAGCATTTACCAGGTCTTCACTGAGTGTTTCCTTGAGGCTTTGGGGGCAATAAATAACATACCTCCTTGATGCCTGAGTTCAGAACCAGCTGGATCATAGACACGGACATGAGGCAGTGTAGGTGAAAATACTTGATTTGTATTGAAAACATCTGCATTGAAGGATGTCACTTAGGGTTTGCCGCCCTGCCTTCCTTGGCGGCTCAGTGGTAAAGAATCCTGCCGATGTAGGAGATGCTGGTTCAATCCCTGGGTCAGGAAGATTCCTTGGAGAAGGAAATGGCAACCCACTTCAGTATTCTTGCCTGGAAAATCCCATGGACAGAGGAGCCTGGTACGCTACAGTTCATGAGGTCTCAAAAGAGTCAAGACAAGACTGAGCTATTAAAACAACAACAGAGGGTCTAACAGAGAATTTGAATGCAGGTAGTATTTGGGGGCTGTGATTCCAGGAATACCAGTAGGAAGTAGACAGGAAGGTGCATCATCAAGCCAATTATTCCTGAGGCTCTGTCCCACCTGGGACTTCTGGGAGAGAGCAAAGAACATCCCTCAGTTTCCCTTTCCCAGGGGCAAGGAAATAGGGGTGTATGTACACCAGCTCCCCATCTGACGTTAAGGGATGTTTTCACAGGCAATGATTGACCTGTATGTAGCCAGGTGCCCTCCCACAGCAGAAGAACCCTGAGCAGAGGGCAGCAGGGAATGAAGTGAGCAGCCTTCCGCATACAGGATGAGTGTGCTCAGGGGATGGGTAGGTGCCAGCTGTGGCTACTGCAGCTTCTCCGTGTTTGTTTTCAGGATCACGGTTGGTTGATCTGTCTTCCTGCAGAGGCAAGTCCTAAAGGGCAGAGGGTAGATGGGCAGGTGTGCAGGAGAGAGCAAGTCCAGAGCCTGCACCAGCTTCACTATTCAGATAAGTTGTTCCTCTTTTGAGGGGACTCATGTCGCAGAGCTGACCAGATCCTAAAGCTTGCACTTTGGTTTGGAAAAATGAGCCGGGAGTCTCTCCAGGGGATTTGATTCCTGAAACAAAGGGCATTGTTAGTTGGCTTAGGAGCCAGGGTGGAAGTCCTGTGCAGCCAAGGTTGATGCGGTGAGACCCAGACAAACCCAGGTAGTGGGGAATGGATTGTTCTCCCTTCCTGTGGTTCCCGAACGGGTAGTGAGGGTCTCGGCGGTTTTCTGTTCCCAGCTTCAGTTTCCCTGGGCTGTGGGTTGAGCCCTCAGATTTCTGTGTATGTTTTCAGCCTAACACTCTACTTGAGGAAACTGCTGTGGGGTTCTCTCCAAGTGACTAAGAAGTGGTAAGAACAAACAACGTGGAGGTGGAGACTGTTTTAGAATATCTCTAAGGGGCCTATCTTTTAACAGGCTGGACCAGCTTCCTAATAGGTGGGTCTCAGGGTTCCTGGAGAAGGAGATGGCAACCCACTCTGGTATTCTTTCCTGGAAAATCCTATGGATGGTGGAGTCTGGTGGGCTGCAATCCATTGGGTTGGAAAGAGTTGGAAATGACTAAGCAACTAACACTTTACTTTTACTCAGGGGTCCAAGAGAGAAAAAAAAAAAAAAAAGTTCCTGCCTTTACCACATTCTATTAGTCAAATAAGTCATGAGGCCAACCCAGGTTAAAGGCGCAGGGAGAGGGAAGACTGCCTCTTGATGGCATTTGCCTACAAAGAATTTTTGCTTATATTTGCCCACAGAAACTTCACAGTTTCTTTCTATTCCTGTGTCTGTTTGGGTAAAACATATTTTCTAGGAATTTTTCACATGCTCTGAATTTTTAAATTGCTATTAATTTAAGACCTTAATTTGATTAAGGTCTAATCAAATCTGTAACAAAAGGCTCCTTTCTCATTTCCCTTTTTTTTTTCTTTTTGGCTGCACTGCCTGGCTGTGGGATCTTAGTTCCCACCTGGGCTCTGAGTAAGATTTTTTTTTTGATGTGGACCATTTTTAAAGTCTTTATTTGTTACAATATTGCTTCTGTTTAGACAAGATGCAGCTGGAACCCACTAAGTGTGGGTTGAACCCACATCCCCCTGCGTTGGAAGGCAGTCTTAACCCCTGGACTACCAGGGACGTCCCCTTTCTCACTTCTGATGTTGGTTATTTGTGCCCTCTTCCTTTTTCTCTTTGTCAGTCCTGACAGGAATTTATCTATTAATCTTTTCACAGAATCTACTCTTGGCTTTGTTGGTTTCCACTTTCTATATTTGTTTTTAATTTAAATCTCTTCTTTCTTATTAAATCCTTCTTTTCTTGGATTTAATTTTGTTTTCTACTTTTTAAATGTTTAGCTCACTGAGTTTCAGCCTTTTCCATTTTCTAATATACACACTTAAATTTCCTCAAAAGCATAGCTATTTTGCTTTTTTCACTGATCTCAGATCACGTAGATGTTTAAAATTATGTTTTTAAATTTCTAAACATAGAGATTTTTCTAGTTACCTTGTCTAATTGCAGTTGAGCTGGGAACACGTTTTATATGATTTCAGTCTTGGAAAGATGTTGAGACTTTATGGCTTGGCATATGGTCTGTTTTTGTTATGTGCCATATGTGCTTGAATCATAATCTTGGGTTCACGATGCATTATCTTAGCTTGGATTCCCCCAGAAACAAACTTTGGGCCAAGGATTTGGGAGATGATCTCAGAAAGCACTGAAAGTAATATGGGAAATGAGAAAGGGATAGGAAAGCAGCCCATCAGAGGCGCATTAGCAAGCAAGTTACCACCGTGGACAACAGCTTCATCCTCTTGGAAATTTGGGAAGTGATGGAAATAGGTTTCCCACTCGAGTGGTGAGGGTGTCTGTACACCAACCATTTATTTGATTGAGGGCTGCTTAAGGGGATGGGCTTTGTTTTTATTTTTATCTTAGTTTGACCTGCGGAATCTTAGTTCCCCAATCAGGGATGGAACCCATGGCCCCTGCAGTGAAGTGTGTAGTCTTAACCACTGGGCCACCAACGAAGTCCCAAGAGTTGGGTTTTTAATTCTGCCACTTCCTGCTTGCCACACACTTGGTTGGGGTAAGCTCTGTAGAAATTTCTCCAGCAAAGAGCTGCTGTCTTGGCTGCTTCACCCACTGAGTTCTCTTCAGTGGTCTCTACCTTGTGACCATTCACTTCTGTGGCCACAGCTGCTATTGCTCCTGTCTGTCATGGCTGCCTCAGCAGCAGCTACCATCATCCTGACCACCTTTGCTGCCTGTCGTTCCTGAGCCATCACCACATCACGCTACAGCCATTGTTGGTGGGAGTATTGAGATAATAAGAATGCCTTCAAAACGCTTCACTCCGTTCACAAGGAACAGCTGTAGTCAACCTAAGAGGCCAGTGAGAAATGGTGGGCATGAAGCGGGTAAGAACTGGAAGAGTGTGGGGAAAGGGCAGGCAGCAATGTTGAGGGAACTTGTGTGGATGCCGAAGTGGTTGAGTGAGCTGACAGCACTCAGAAATCCAGTCAAAGGAGTGTGAAGGTGATGAGGCAGGAGTATGTGAACCAGGAAGCAGCATCTTCAAGGATCATTATTTTCATCTTTGATGGTTGAACTGAGCATTTTGTGCTTGTCACTGAACATACTTAGTTGATAATCATTCACTATGTGAATGATAATAAATAGTTCAGTCAGCATTTATCTTCAAAGGATAAATACCTCATTTATACCATCAAAAATTTTCAGGCAGAATGTGTGCAAATAGAAGCCAGATCTCTCAAGAAATGGACTATCTTGAAAGAAAGCAAGCTAGCTTTTATCATAAAATGTGCTGCTTTTCCAAAAAGTTCTGTTGCCACAGCCTAGACCAGTTTAATCAGAATCTCCTGGGAAAAGACCCAGACATTGATTTTTTTTCTTTTTCTTTTCTTTTTTTTTTTTTGTTTGGCTTCAAGGCATATGGGATCTTAGTTCCCTAACCAGGGATCAAACCCATACCCCAAGCATTGATAGCCTGGAGTCTTAACCACTGAACTGCCAGGAAAGTCCCTAAATACCAATTTCAAAATTGATTTCAATACGCAATCAAGAACCACTGCTTTGATGGAATTCCTAATTTTTGATGGACTACATTTTATGACACTAACTTGCTTGGAAATAAGGTTCTGAAAGTTTTTGACCCTATGCTGAAGCCCCTGATAAAACAGAATTTGCAGATTCTGAGAGCCTATGATTGTCACAATATGTATTTTTAAACTATTTTTGGCTGTGCTGGGTCTTCGTGGCTGTGTGGGCATTCTCTAGTTGCAGTGAGTAGGGGGATACCCTAGTTGTGGTGAACAGGCTTCTGTTTCGGAGTATGGGCTCTAGAGCACTTGGACTTCAGTAGTTGCAGCACGTGGATTCAGTAGTTGAGGCTCTCAGGCTCTAGAGCACAAGCTCGATAGTTGTGGCACATGGGCTTAATTGTGCCACAACGTGAGATCTTCCCGGATCAGGGACTGGACCTGTGTATCCTGCATTGACAGGCAGATTCTTTATCACTGAGCCACCAGGGAAGCCCACAATAGTATTTCTTTTTAACACAGTGAATATTTACCAGTGAGGTGGTGACATACAAATAAGGTCAGATTCAAATAACATCCTTTCCTCCTCCTCTGATGGGCCAGAAATTATGGGATGCAAGGTGTGTCAGTTCAACCAGTCAAAAGGAAAGGGTGTCACTCTAAAAAGCATTAAGCAGTAAAGAAAGTGTCAAGAACATAGACAAGTTTGTGCAATAAGGGAAACCCACCCTCCTGAGTCTCCCAAGGGCCAAGGCCTGGATACCGTCTCTGGGCTGTGCTGGCTGCCAAGCATGGGTAGGTAGCCCCAAGGCAAAATCTCTGACTTCCCAGTAAGACAACATTGAGGATAAAGTGGTAACTGCGATGCAGCAGTGTGAGGTGCTGGCAAGGAAAAGGGGAAATGCAGATGGAAAAAAAGAAAAAGAGCAGCTCCAAAGAGTCTGTACCTGGCAGTGTGCAAGCCACAGGAAACCTGGTCAAGGGAAGCATGTATGTTCTCAGCATATAGAAATGTGAGACTTTAAAAAAGAAGATGGCAAATAAAATAGTACTAATTGAAGTAGTTATAGGACCTGCCTCATGGCACAGTGGATAAGAATATGCGAAGGCAGGGGACACGAGTTTGACCTCTGGTTCAGGGAAATCCCACATGCTGCAGGGCAGCTAAGCCCATGCACCACAGCTACTGAAGCCCCTGTGCCCAGCAATAAGAGAAGCCATGGCACAGCAACGAGGAGTAGCCCCCATGTGCAGCAATGAAGACCCAGCACAGCCAAAAGCAAATATTTTTTTAAAGTAGATTATAACCTACACAGAATAAAAATAATGACATATTTCTTCCTGTCTGGTGATACAGTATTTAATAGTTTTGCCTTTTCTGTTTCCTTTTCCAGTAATAATTCTGTAAACTGCCTGCAGTCTTTAGGGTGTCTTGTTTTCTTTCACTTATTGGTAAAACAGAATCCTCAAGATTCGATTTTCAAAGCTTTTGTTGAGAAAATGTTTAGCTTTATGTCATCACATTGGCCTGACACAAGGAATCAGTGTCATGTGGGCCTGTTGAGAGTAGAGTTTCAAGGCAAAGTGAATTTTATGTAATAGAAAAGAAAAAAAAAGAAAAAAAAATCTCATTTAATTCTTAACATTTTGAGGAAGTGGCAAAATGACAAAAATGTGCATTATGAAAGCCTCGATATCACAGGGAAGTAATCACATCACTTTTTAGCAAAATATGTCCAGGATACTTAGCAAGTTAACATCTTTTCGTTTTCTTTGGTAAGGAGTTTATACACTGAATGGGATTTGCCAAAATTTACAATTGTATTTTCTGCCACATATGCAGATTAATAAACAAAGTCTTGGTGTCTCCGTTGGTAAAGAATCCACCTACAGTGCAGGAAACTGGGTTTGATCCTTGGGTTGGGAAGATTCCCTGAAGAAGGAAATGGCAACCCACTCCAGTATTCTTGCCTGGAGAATCCCATGGATAGAGGAGCCTAGTGAGCTATAGTCCTTGGGGTCACAAGAGCTGGACATGACTTAGCAACCAAACCACCACCACCAGTTTGTATTTGAATAAGAGATCAGCAATCTTTTGTCTTCTGCAATTTTAAGGCAACCTTGGTAGAAATTAAAGAGATTATTTGAAACTCCAGTTTTCAAATCAAAGAATCTAATCACTAGGGGAACATTTGCTGTGGCTGCCCTGCCTTGGCCGAGTCTGTGTGCTATGTGGGATCACTGGGGAGAGCTGCTGGAATCAGTTTTGCACTGTAAGGATCCAGCACATCTGTTATGCTCTAGCATTTCCCCTTTTGTTCGCCCACAAGATATTTTAGTTGCAATATCTGAATGAGGAAATGTAATTCTGCTCAGTTTCATAGAACAGCCAAGGGAACAATGCACTAATTGTGCTTGTTTGTGTCAATTCAGTGGCTGCTGTTTTCAGCTGAGCTTTGATGTCTTTTGGGGAGAAAAGCAAATGCACTTTTGCTAGATTTAGAAGAACTTGCCTATCTCATCCTGAACTTGTGAGTTTCAATTTCCACATGTGCTTTCAGATACTCTTTTCCACCCACCATGTGCAACCCCAGATTCTTTTCTGTACAGTGTACAGTCTGATCTATTTTGATTACTTACTTTCCTAATTCAGTTATATGTGTCCTTCCATTTGTGCATCGTGCTTAGTCATGTCCGACTCTTTGTGACACCATGGACTGTATCCGGGCTCCTCTGTCCATGGGATTTCCCAGACAAGAGTACTGGAATGGGTTGCCATTTCCTTCTCCAGAGAATCTTCCCAAACCAGGGATCAAACCTGTGTCTCCTGCATTGGTAGGTGGATTCTTTTCCACTGAGCCACCTCAGAAGCCCACATAAACATTTAGTCTGTATTTTATGCGCTATCTGGATCATGCTGGCATTGTTGACTTTTTTTTTTTTTGGCTATGCTGTGCAGCACATGGGATCTTAGTTCCTGGATCAGGGATTGAGCCCATGCCCCCTGCAGTGGAAGAAGGAATCTGAAACACTGGACCACCAGGAAAGTCCATGGCATTGGTATTATAATCATTCTCATTTTCATTATCCTGACTCCTAGGAAACAAAGTCACTATATTCACAGTGTTAAAAATTAAACCATCACTGTCCCAGTGCAAAGCACAACAGTTAATCTGCAAAGACAGACTGTTCACATACAACTGCAGTGTACTGAAGTTACACGTTTAAGCTGCATTAGAGTGAGGCAGCAAAGGAGGGTTCATTACTCTGAATCACAAATTATTGACTGGGGGAGAAATAGCAACAGCAACCACTGGGGAATTTGGTCGTGGTCCAGTGGTTAGGTATCCGTGCTTCCACTTCAGAGGGAATGAGTTCAGTCCCTGATCAGCTAAGATTCCCCCAAGGAATATAGCCAAATCAAACAATGGCAGGTGGTCAACTTTTGAAATTTAATCTCCACTCAGGAATCTCTCTGAAACTCCAGACTTGCATATCCATTGCCTACCTGTGTTTCCATTTTATGTCTTGAAACATCTCAGTGTTACAGTGTTCAGAGATGAACCTTTGATTCTGCTCCTAAAACTGCTCTACTGCTTTTCCTAAATCAGGCAGATCCATTCTTCCAGCCGCTGAGGTCAAAAGCCTTGGGAGCCTCCTTGACTCTGCTTTTCTCTCACACCCAGTATCCAGTGTGTTTGGAAATCTTGTTGACTCCTTCCTCAAAATATATCCACAATCCCACTACCGCTCAGCATCTCCTGTTCCCAAATCCAGCAGAGCCACCATCCCTCAAAGCTGGATTTCCATGCCCCATCTACCCCAGTTTCTCCTTCCTCCTGCCCTTGCTGCTGCTGCTGCTGCTAAGTCACTTCAGTTGTGTCTGACCCTGTGCGACCCCATAGACGGCAGCCCACCAGGCTCCCCTGTCCCTGGGATTCTCCAGGCAAGAACACTGGGGTGGGTTGCCATTTCCTTCTCCAATGCATAAAAGGGAAAAGTGAAAGTGAAGTCGCTCAGTCGTGTCCGACTCTTAGCGATCCCATGGACTGCAGCCTACCAGGCTCCTCTGTCCATGGGATTTTCCAGGCAAGAGTACTGGAGTGGGGTGACATTGCCTTCTCCCCTTCTGCCCTTAGTGTGTTCTTAATACAATGGCTAGAAGGATCCTTTTATTTTTTACATTTTTTGGCTGTGCTGTGCATCATGTAGGGTCTTAGTCCCCCAGCCAAGGACCTGACCTGTGGCCCCTGCATTGGGAGTCTTAACCACTGGACTGCCAGAGAAGTCCCCAAAGGGGATCTTTTAAACATGTAAGTCAGAATATCTGTCACCTCTCCATCTAAAACTGCAAATATACATCATCTCAGAGCAAAAGCCAAAATCCATAGAGTAACTTCCAAAGTCCTAGGCCATCTGGGCACCCTTCTCCTCACTCACTCCTTCTGATCTTATTTCCTGCCAAGTTCCCAGCCACAAGGACTCTTTCCTGCTCTTGGACCACTCTAGGCGTGGCCCTGCCTCAGGGCCTTTACTCCATTGTTTTGCTGGGAACCTTCTCACAGAGAAACACAGGACTGTCACCTCTAAGTCTCTTCTCAAATGTCACCTTCTTATCACCCTACTTAGCATGGACACCTACCTCTTCCCTTGTGCTTCAGATAACCAGCTCTTTTCCCTTTATCACCTCTTCACGTGTTTGTGCATGTGTGTGTGTGTGTGCTCAGTTGCTTCAGTCGTGTCCAATTCTTTGGATCATAGCACTCCAGGCGCCCCTGTCCATGGCATTTCCCAGGGAAGAATATTGGAGTGGTTTGCCATTCTCTCCCCCAAGCGATCTTCCCAACCCAGGGATTGAACTCACATCTCTTATGTCTCCTGCGTAGCAGACAGATTCTTTACTGCTGAGCCAATGGAGGAGCCCTATTACCTCTTCACCTACCTTATTTATTAGTGTTATTGCTTATTCTCTGTCTCTCCCACTTGAACAGGAAGGAATCTTTGTTTTATCTGTTCACTGGTATATCGAAAAGCTTGAGAATAATGTCTGATAGATGCTCAGTAGATATTTTGGTTTTTTTTTTTTTTTTTGAAGATTTATTTGTTTTTAGCTGTGCTGGATCTTTGTTGCTGCAAGAGGCTTTCTCTAGTTGCTGAGAGCAGGGGCTACTTTCTGTTTGCGGTGCTCCAGNTGAGCTATAGTCCTTGGGGTCACAAGAGCTGGACATGACTTAGCAACCAAACCACCACCACCAGTTTGTATTTGAATAAGAGATCAGCAATCTTTTGTCTTCTGCAATTTTAAGGCAACCTTGGTAGAAATTAAAGAGATTATTTGAAACACCAGTTTTCAAATCAAAGAATCTAATCACTAGGGGAACATTTGCTGTGGCTGCCCTGCCTTGGCCGAGTCTGTGTGCTATGTGGGATCACTGGGGAGAGCTGCTGGAATCAGTTTTGCACTGTAAGGATCCAGCACATCTGTTATGCTCTAGCATTTCCCCTTTTGTTCGCCCACAAGATATTTTAGTTGCAATATCTGAATGAGGAAATGTAATTCTGCTCAGTTTCATAGAACAGCCAAGGGAACAATGCACTAATTGTGCTTGTTTGTGTCAATTCAGTGGCTGCTGTTTTCAGCTGAGCTTTGATGTCTTTTGGGGAGAAAAGCAATAATTGCTAGATTTAGAAGAACTTGCCTATCTCATCCTGAACTTGTGAGTTTCAATTTCCACATGTGCTTTCAGATACTCTTTTCCACCCACCATGTGCAACCCCAGATTCTTTTCTGTACAGTGTACAGTCTGATCTATTTTGATTACTTACTTTCCTAATTCAGTTATATGTGTCCTTCCATTTGTGCATCGTGCTTAGTCATGTCCGACTCTTTGTGACACCATGGACTGTATCCGGGCTCCTCTGTCCATGGGATTTCCCAGACAAGAGTACTGGAATGGGTTGCCATTTCCTTCTCCAGAGAATCTTCCCAAACCAGGGATCAAACCTGTGTCTCCTGCATTGGTAGGTGGATTCTTTTCCACTGAGCCACCTCAGAAGCCCACATAAACATTTAGTCTGTATTTTATGCGCTATCTGGATCATGCTGGCATTGTTGACTTTTTTTTTTTTTGGCTATGCTGTGCAGCACATGGGATCTTAGTTCCTGGATCAGGGATTGAGCCCATGCCCCCTGCAGTGGAAGAAGAAATCTGAAACACTGGACCACCAGGAAAGTCCATGGCATTGGTATTATAATCATTCTCATTTTCATTATCCTGACTCCTAGGAAACAAAGTCACTATATTCACAGTGTTAAAAATTAAACCATCACTGTCCCAGTGCAAAGCACAACAGTTAATCTGCAAAGACAGACTGTTCACATACAACTGCAGTGTACTGAAGTTACACGTTTAAGCTGCATTAGAGTGAGGCAGCAAAGGAGGGTTCATTACTCTGAATCACAAATTATTGACTGGGGGAGAAATAGCAACAGCAACCACTGGGGAATTTGGTCGTGGTCCAGTGGTTAGGTATCCGTGCTTCCACTTCAGAGGGAATGAGTTCAGTCCCTGATCAGCTAAGATTCCCCCAAGGAATATAGCCAAATCAAACAATGGCAGGTGGTCAACTTTTGAAATTTAATCTCCACTCAGAAATCTCTCTGAAACTCCAGACTTGCATATCCATTGCCTACCTGTGTTTCCATTTTATGTCTTGAAACATCTCAGTGTTACAGTGTTCAGAGATGAACCTTTGATTCTGCTCCTAAAACTGCTCTACTGCTTTTCCTAAATCAGGCAGATCCATTCTTCCAGCCGCTGAGGTCAAAAGCCTTGGGAGCCTCCTTGACTCTGCTTTTCTCTCACACCCAGTATCCAATGTGTTTGGAAATCTTGTTGACTCCTTCCTCAAAATATATCCACAATCCCACTACCGCTCAGCATCTCCTGTTCCCAAATCCAGCAGAGCCACCATCCCTCAAAGCTGGATTTCCATGCCCCATCTACCCCAGTTTCTCCTTCCTCCTGCCCTTGCTGCTGCTGCTGCTGCTAAGTCACTTCAGTTGTGTCTGACCCTGTGCGACCCCATAGACGGCAGCCCACCAGGCTCCCCTGTCCCTGGGATTCTCCAGGCAAGAACACTGGGGTGGGTTGCCATTTCCTTCTCCAATGCATAAAAGGGAAAAGTGAAAGTGAAGTCGCTCAGTCGTGTCCGACTCTTAGCGATCCCATGGACTGCAGCCTACCAGGCTCCTCTGTCCATGGGATTTTCCAGGCAAGAGTACTGGAGTGGGGTGACATTGCCTTCTCCCCTTCTGCCCTTAGTGTGTTCTTAATACAATGGCTAGAAGGATCCTTTTATTTTTTACATTTTTTGGCTGTGCTGTGCATCATGTAGGGTCTTAGTCCCCCAGCCAAGGACCTGACCTGTGGCCCCTGCATTGGGAGTCTTAACCACTGGACTGCCAGAGAAGTCCCCAAAGGGGATCTTTTAAACATGTAAGTCAGAATATCTGTCACCTCTCCATCTAAAACTGCAAATATACATCATCTCAGAGCAAAAGCCAAAATCCATAGAGTAACTTCCAAAGTCCTAGGCCATCTGGGCACCCTTCTCCTCACTCACTCCTTCTGATCTTATTTCCTGCCAAGTTCCCAGCCACAAGGACTCTTTCCTGCTCTTGGACCACTCTAGGCGTGGCCCTGCCTCAGGGCCTTTACTCCATTGTTTTGCTGGGAACCTTCTCACAGAGAAACACAGGACTGTCACCTCTAAGTCTCTTCTCAAATGTCACCTTCTTATCACCCTACTTAGCATGGACACCTACCTCTTCCCTTGTGCTTCAGATAACCAGCTCTTTTCCCTTTATCACCTCTTCACGTGTTTGTGCATGTGTGTGTGTGTGTGCTCAGTTGCTTCAGTCGTGTCCAATTCTTTGGATCATAGCACTCCAGGCGCCCCTGTCCATGGCATTTCCCAGGGAAGAATATTGAAGTGGTTTGCCATTCTCTCCCCCAAGCGATCTTCCCAACCCAGGGATTGAACTCACATCTCTTATGTCTCCTGCGTAGCAGACAGATTCTTTACTGCTGAGCCAATGGAGGAGCCCTATTACCTCTTCACCTACCTTATTTATTAGTGTTATTGCTTATTCTCTGTCTCTCCCACTTGAACAGGAAGGAATCTTTGTTTTATCTGTTCACTGGTATATCGAAAAGCTTGAGAATAATGTCTGATAGATGCTCAGTAGATATTTTGGTTTTTTTTTTTTTTTTTGAAGATTTATTTGTTTTTAGCTGTGCTGGATCTTTGTTGCTGCAAGAGGCTTTCTCTAGTTGCTGAGAGCAGGGGCTACTTTCTGTTTGCGGTGCTCCAGCTTCTCATTGCAGTGACTTCTCTTGTTGTGGAGCACAGGCTTTAGGCACTCAGGCTTCAGTACCTGCAGCACATAGGCTCAGTAGTTGCAGTGCATGGACTTGGTTGCCCTGTGGCATGTGGGATCTTCTCAGACCAGGAATCAGACCTGTGTCCCCTGCATTGCAGGTGGATTTTTAAGCACTGGCCCACCAGAAAAGCCCCAATATTTTATTTTTTGATTTAATTTAGTTTTAATTTTGGCCACACTGCAAGGCCTGTGGAGTCCCACATGCCCTAACCAATATGGAACTGGTGACCTCTTCTATGGAAGCTTGGAGCCCTAACCACTGGACCATCAGGGAAGTCCCCCAGTAAATATTTTAGGATGAATGAGGGAGGTGATCACCATGCTTTGATCACCTCCTTTGTTCCAGAATAGTATGCCCAGATGGTGCAGGGCTTCAGAGACTACTATAAGGACTTTAGTCTGAGAAATGTGGCCAGCGTTGTCCTGGTGAGGTACAGGGCCCCAGAGTGGTCGTGGAGTGGTGAGCTGAGGTCTCGGGGCCCAGTGTTTGACCATTGTTCTCCCTCACCTCTGCCCTAAATGGCTCCAGCCAATTTTTCAAGGTTGCACCATCATCTAGGGAAGAAGGGTCATTGAAAGTACAATTATCAGCTTACCTTGGAAGACAGCCATGTCCCTCAAAGTTGTTCAGATATATAGGGCAGGGGGCAGGAGGCTGTGCTAGGTCAGGTGGTGGGGAATACTCTCTGAGAAGTTCACATTTGAGCAAAGACTTGGTTCTATGTCCAGGGCATGGGATCAACTCCCAGGGAAGAGAGAGGGGAGGGGACAACAATGAGAGATGGTAAAATTCTTTTTTAAACATTAATATATCCATAATCCCTTTTTAAATAATCATTTTTATTTATTTATTTGGCTACACTGGGTCTTAGTTGCAGCATTCTTTGTTGTGATATGTGAACTTTTAGTTGTGGCATGTGGGATCTAGTTCCCTGACCAAGGATCCCACCTGGGACTCCTGATTGGGAGTGTGGAGACTTAACCGCTGGACCACCAGGGATGTCCCCTGGTAAAAGTTTATTTCTCTGCTAGGGCTTGGAGAGCTCCTCACTTGAACTTCTCCACAGGTCAAGCAGATGAAGGAAGAGAGAGAGAGAAACTTGATCATGGGGAGGGTTGTTAGAAGCCAGTTGTGCAACTGCTGGTGTATATCTTTACTGCCACTTACCAGGACTCAGCCTCACCTCATGGCAAGGGATGCAAGGAAATGTTGCCTACTTGTCTGTCCTGGAGGCAAAGCAAGTGAGCACTCAGTATTGTCTTTGCCACAAAGATACCCTGCACAATTTGTGGACAATGCACAGGGCTATAGAATAGGTACAGTACTAGGAACACACTGGTGTGGAAGGGAGAAGTGTATGGCCTGGAACAGCCTTTCTGGAAGGCAGTGTGGAAGTATCTTGTTCCATTTGTAAGCATTTATGCTACAGAATCTTGAGTATACACAGACTTACCTGGTGGTCCAGTGGTTAATACTCTGTGCTTCCAGTGCAGGAGATGTGGGTTCAGTGCCTGGTCAGAGAACTAAGATCGATCCCACATGCTGTGCAATGCAGCCAAAAAGGGGGGAAAAATCATGAGTGTACACATGTGAATGTACAAGAACACATCTTGAAATCTAATTCACAATAATAAAAACTTGAAAACATCGGACAAAAAATGGGATGCATATAATTTAAAAACAGAGACAGGGACTTCCTCAGAGGTCCAGTGGTTAACACTCTGCACTTCCATCGCAGGGGGCACAGGTTCCATCCGTGGTCAGGAAATTCACATCCCACATCCCATGACCAAAAATAAATTGATAAATAAAAAAGGAGACAGATCTCCTTATACTGTCATCTGAACAGATGTCCAATAAAATGCAAATTGTACTATAATTATAGTATGATCTCAAGAAGAATATTTATTTACACATTAATTTTAAAAACACATAATACAAAAACTTGAAAGGTAGAAAAAGCTATCTACCAAAAAATCTCCCTTTAACCCTTGCTTTATCAAGTTCATTTCCTTAGAGGAAACCTATGCTACCAGTTTCTTGTGTATCTTTCAAGAAGCATCTTATGTATATACCATTAAATGCACATTCCCACACGTATGTATGTGTATTTTTAAAAAATACTTGTTTGGCTGTGTTGGGTCTTTAGTTGTGGTATTTAGAATCTAGTTCCCTAACTAGGAATCAAACCTGGTCCCCCTGGATTGAAAGCTTGGAGTCTTAGCCACTGGACCACCAGGGAAGTCCCTGTATGTGTATTTTTATCTTATTTTTTTATGGAAATGCTAAATTATTAATATATATTTTTTCAAAATAAACACTTTTTATTGAAGTATACTTGATTTACAATGTTGTATTATTTTCAATATAGCAGAGTGATTCAATTATATAAGAATATTTCAGATTCTTTCTGTCTCAGGGTACCATAAGTTATTGAATATAGTTCCCGGTACTACACAATAGGTCCTTGTTGTTTATGGATTTTATATATAATAGTGTGTGTATGTTAATCTCAAACCTCTAATTTATTCCTCCCTCTCCCCCACTTTTCCCTTTGGTAACCATAAATTTGTTTTCTATGTCTGTGAGTCTAGTTCTGTTTTGTAAATAAGTTTATTTGTATCATTTTTCAAGATCTACATATAAGTGATATCATGTGATATTTTCTCTTTCTCTGATTTACCTCACTTAGTATGTTAACCTCTACATCTTTTTCCACGTAAAAATTTAACTTGGTAATCATTCCATTATGAGTATATAAATGTGTGTGTGTGTGCTCAGTTGTGTCTGACTCCTTGAGACCTCATGGACTGTAGCCCGCCAGGCTCCTCTGTTCATGGGATTTTCCAGCCAAGAATACTGGAGTGAGTTGCCATTTCCTTCTCCGGGGGATCTTCCCTATCCAGGGATCAAACCTGGGTCTTCCACTTTGCAGGCAGATTCTTTACTGTCTGAGCCACCAGGGAAACCCAAGTATCTAAATAAGTCTCTTATTCTTTTTATGGCTACATAATATTTCTTTGTATGGATATAAAAAATGACATATTTAAAATTGAGTATTTTCAGTATGTATATACATATAACCATTTGAAAAATATCCCTACACTCTATACAGCTCTGGCTAAGGCCACAGTGACCCCCACATGCAGTAAGTACCTTTCAGTCCTCATCTTGGTCACTTGTGACTGATTGTCTTCTGACAAAGACTCTCTCCTTGATCAAATTTGAGTCAGTTTCAGTTTGCATCTGCTAGCCCCAAATAGGATTTCCCTTGTACCTCAGTCAGTAAAGAATCTGCCTGCAGTGCAGGAGACCAGGGTTCAATCCCTGGGTTGGGAAGATCCTCTGGAGAAGGAAATGGCAACCCACTCCAGTATCCTTGCCTGGAAAATCTAATGGACAGAGGAGCCTGGTGGGCTGCAGTCCATTGGGTTGCAAAGAGTCGGGCACGACTGAGCGACTGACACTTATTACTTACTTACTGCTGCTGCTGCTAAGTCGCTTCAGTCGTGTCCAACTCTGTGTGACCCCATAGACGGCAGCCCACCAGGCTCCGCCGTCCCTGGGATTCTCCAGGCAAGAACACTGGAGTGGGTTTCCATTTCCTTCTCCAATGCATGAAAGTGAAAAGTGAAAGTGAAGTCACTCAGTCGTGCTGGACTTTTTAGCAACCCCGTGGACTGCAGCTTACGAGGCTCCTCCATCAATGTGACTTTCCAAGCAAGAGTATTGGAGTGGGTTGCCATTGCCTTCTCCATATTTACTTACTTAACCCCAAAACTCCCAGTCCAATCTTCCCCTTTCTCTCCTCTCCCTTTGCAAACACAAGTCTGTTCTGTGTCTGTGAGTCTTTAGTATGGTAATTTCTAGGTCCATCCATGCAAATGGCAAAACAAAACTTAAGTCAGTTTCTCCCAGGCCTTCTCTTGACTAAATCTTAACCTTGGCTGCCATCCTATGTCCATCCTGCACTGCATAGTCTTAGCAAAGAATCCTCTGAATTAATTTCGGGAGAATTCCTTCAGGTGGTGTTAGTGGTAAAGAATCTGCCTGCCAATGCAGGAGACTCAAGAGACTTAGATTCGATCCCCTGGAGAAGAGAATGGTAACCCATTGCAGTATTCTTGCCTGTTAAATCCCATGGACAAAGGAGCCTGGCAGGCTATAATCTATCGGGTCACAAAGAGTTGGGTGTGACTGAACACTGCACTGAGCCTTTACTTTTGACAAGTGATCAAATTCCTCATCCCCCACCTTTGATATATATGTCCTTCACCTGCCTTAACAGCAAGAATTCTGCTGTCAGTTTAACAAGAATCCTTTGAAGTCTCCTCTGAGTCATTTTCTATCCTCTGAGCCCTTCAAGCTGCCTTTTGGCTATAAATCCCCTTTGTCCTGATGTGTTCAGAGTTGAGTCAGATATTTCTCCCCTATTGCAATACTCCTGTTGCAATAGTCCCGAGGAAAGTCTTTTTTTTTTTTTTTTTACCATTTTAACAAGTGTCAGAGTTAACCTTTAACCTTACTCCTCATTCCCTGAAATTCGTATTCCCATGTCTTTCTTTACTTCTGCAGGCCTCCTCCTGCCTCTCTGGCCATCCCTTCACTTGTTCCCACTCCTGGTGATATTCTTCAAGGCTTAAACCAGGCCTCTTCTATCCTGTACTCTCTGCAAGGATGTAATTTGTTGTAGAGAATTTCAAACAGTTCATTAGGTCACAAATGATTTCCTTGAGCCCAGATCTCTGCCACAGGCTTCCCCCGACTACCTGATTTTTTTTTTTTTTTTATTAATTTATTTCTTACTGTTACTGGACCTTTGGTGTTCCACCCGGGCTTTCTTTAGTTTTGGCGAGCTGGGGCTACTCTTTGTTTCAGTGCTTGGGCATCTCATTGCAGTGGCTTCCCTTGTTGCGAAGCACAGGTTCTAGGTGCGCAAGCTCAGTAGTTGCGGCTCGTGGGCCTAAGAGCACAGGCTCAGTAGTTGTGGCGCATGGGCTTAGTTGCTCCACAGCACGTGGAATCTTCCCATACCAGGGACCAAACCCATGTCCCCTGCGTTGGTACGTGGATTCTCATCCACTGTGCCGCTAAGGAAGTCCTGGACTATATGGACTTCTCTTCAGATTTTTCAAAGGGAATACTCGCCATCTAGAACTAAAGACATCATCTTCCCCAGCCTGTCATTTCCTTCAGCCCCCTTGCTCTTTCTAGAGGCCATATCATTGTACCTGGGTGTGGAGCAATCTTGCTCCCAATGGCCAGTGTATTTAGTTAATTTCATCTCATCATTCATACTTGAGCTAAGCCCAGAGTCTCTTAGAGAGCCTGCTCTGTCCCCACATTCCTCAGAGTTCAGGTTCCACAATTGTATGTTTCCACAGCAGTACCATAAGCCTCTCACTCATGACCCCGCTTGAAAGAAGGAACCTCAGACAAATCCACATGGAGCATCTGCAAAACAACCATTTCAGACTCTTCAAAAATGCCAGTGTCATGAAAGACAGAAAAAGTTCAGGGTCTGGTACAAAAGACACATTGCTGGATTATCTCCAAGCCATTACAATATTGGCGTGATTTGAAATATTTTAACATAGACTGCATGTGTGCATGCTCAGTCGATCAGTCTTGTCCGACTCTTTGTGACTCCTTGGACTGTAGCCCACCAGGCTTCTCTGTCCATGGGATTTCCCAGGTAAGAATATTGGAGTGGGTTGCCATTTCCTCCATCCAGGGGATCTTCCTGACTCAGGGATAGAACCCAGGGCTCCTTCGTCTCCTGCATTGGCAAGCAGATTCTCTACCACTGAGACACCTGTATATTAGATAATAAATATTAAATGTCTTGGATTTGATGATGATGCTGAGTTAATATATGAGAATTATAAAGAATTTCCCTGTAGTCCAGTGGTTAGGACTCCAAGCTCTCACTGCCAAGGGTGTGGGTTCCATCTCTTATCAGGGAACTAGTATTCCACATGACACATAGCTTAGCAAAAAAAAAAAAAAAGTTGCTTAATATATGAGAATTGTGATATATAATATATAAGAATTCTTTAGGAGAAAAACATTGAAGTACCTTGGGATAAATTCCAAAAGAAATGTGACTTATTCTCAAATAATTCAGAAAAAAATGTCAGTGTATATATCTATATACCTATAAATATAGGTGTATACATATATGCCTATATTTGTCATTCACATATATTTATACATATGTACATGTATATATTCATATTATGTGTAATCAAGGGGCTTCCCTGGTACCTTGGACAGTAAAGAACCTGCCTGCAATGCAGGAGACCTGAGTTTGATCCTTGGGTTGTGAAGATCCCCTGGAGAAGGAAATGGCAGCCCACTCCAGTATTCTTGCTGGGAGAATCCCATGGAAAGAGAAGCCTGGCGGGCTACAGTCCAAGGAACTGCAAAGAGTTGGACATGACTGACTAACTCACACACACACATACACACACACACACACACACACACACACATATCTAGCTATCTACAGAGAAAACATGTATTAAAAGGCTAACAATAAATCAAAGTAAAGGGTATATTGTATTATTTTTGCAACATTTATAGGTTTGAAGTTTTCCAAAATAAAAAAATTGAAGAAAATTAATAAACACATAAAGTGTAAAAGACTCCACACATGGACATCACCAGATGGCCAACACAGAAATCATACTGATTATATTCTTTGCAGCCAAAGATGGAGAAGCTCTATACACACTGGGAGTGGACTGTGGCTCAGATCATGAATTCCTTATTGCCAAATTCAGACTTAAATTGAAGAAAGTGGGGGAAACCAATAGACCAAATCCCTTATGATTATACAGTGGAAGTGAGAAATAGATTTAAGGGACTGGATCTGATAGAGTGCCTAATGAACTATGTATGGAGGTTCGTGACATTGTACAGGAGACAGGGATTAAGACTATCCCCAAGAAAAAGAAATGCAAAACAGCAAAATGGCTGACTAAGGAGGCCTTAGAAATAGCTGAGAAAATAAGAGAAGCCAAAAGCAAAGGAGAAAAGGAAAGATATACCCATTTGAATGCAGAGTGCCAAAGAATAGCAAGGAGAGATAAGAAAGCCTTCCTCAGTGATGGGTGCAAAGAAATAGAGGAAAACAATAGAATGGGAAAGACCAGAGATCTTGTCAAGAATATTAGAGATACCAATGGAACATTTCGTGCAAAGATGGGTTCAATAAAGGACAGAAATGGTATGGACCTAACAGAAGCAGAAGATTTTAAGAAGAGGTGACAAGAATACACAGAAGAACTATACGAAAAAGATCTTTACGACTCAGATAATCACAATGGTGTGATCACTCACCTAGAGCCAGACATCCTGGAATATGAAGTCAAGTGGGCCTTAGGAAGCATCACTACGAACAAAGCTAGTGGAGGTGATGGAATTCCAGTTGAACTATTTCAAATCCTGAAAGATGATGCTGTGAAAGTGCTGCACTCAATATGCCAGCATTTTGGAAACTTAGCAGTGGCTACAGGACTGGAAAAGATCAGTTTTCATTCCAACCCCAAAGAAAGGCAATGCCAAAGAATGCTCCAAACATCGCACAATTGCACTCATCTTACAGGCTAGTAAAGTAATGCTCAAAATTCTCCAAGCCAGGCTTCAGCAATACGTGAA
>SJYA01001594.1:434206-459768 GCA_006410615.1 Neotragus moschatus
AAGACTCTGATGCTGGGAGGGATTGAGGGCAGGAGGAGAAGGGGATGACAGAGGATGAGATGGCTGGATGGCATCACTGACTCGATGGATGTGAATGTGAGTGAACTCTGGGAGTTGGTGATGGACAGGGAGGCTTGGCATGTTGCAGTTCATGGGGTCACAAAGAGTCGGACAGGACTGAGTGACTGAACTGAACTGAACTGAACCATATACCAGACTTCCCAAAAGCAGCCAACCAGGTACATATTTGGATGACCCATTAAAACCTCAGCCCTGGCGCCATTTTAGGAACAATATTTAGAGTTAAGACATTCTTCTTTCTCCAAGGATGCAGCCTATGCATTCTATCAATTACCAGAATATGCAGGTTCTAGAATCAAGGGGAAGAATCAAGAGTGCTTTTTCTCATCTCAACTCATAAGCAGGTTGTTAACCTGAGGCTCTACTGGAACCAAGGGCCTGGTTTACAGAAAATGAATGCCTGTTCCAGGGGATGAAGTAAGGTTTTGACTCTTTTGGGTTTCTTTTGTCTTTTTTACAACTTCTTACGTCAGATATTTTTCCAGTGTTCTTGCCTGGGAAATCCCAAGGACACAGGAGCCTTTCAGGCTACAGTCCATGGTATTGCAAAGAGTCAGACACAACTGAGCGACTAAGCTTTCCTTTCCCACTAAGTAGGATGCTGCTACTGCTAAGTCGCTTCAGTCGTGTCCGACTCTGTACGACCCCATAGACGATATCCCACCAGGCTCCCCCGCCCCTGGGATTCTCCAGGCAAGAACACTGGAGTGGGTTGCCATTTCCTTCTCCAATGCATTAAAGTGAGAAGTGAAAGTGAAGTCGCTCAGTCGTGTCCGACTCTTAGCGACCCCATGGACTGCAGCCCACCATGCTTCTCCGTCCATGGGATTTTCCAGGCAAGAGTACTGGAGTGGGGTGCCATTGCCTTCTCCGACTAAGTAGGATATTTACATGAATCTCTAATTTGCAGCTTTTATTTTTCTGTAACAGGAGCATTTAAGACTATGAATATCTAAAGAGTGTTTGTGGAGACTTCCCTGGTGGTCCAGTGGCAACAACTCCTCGCTCCCAATGCAGAAGACCTAGGTTCAATCCCTGGTCAGGGAACTAGATCCCACATACTGCAAAAGATCCCGCGTGCCTTAACTAAGACTCAGCATGTCCAAATGAGTAAATTAATTAATTTTAAAAATAATGTTTGTGATGTGGTAGTATATTGTCATTATTTCTGCATACTAAGTGATTTCCACAATAGTTTCTTCTTTGACATATCAGTGATTTAGAATTTATCTCATGAATTTCCAAATATAGTATTCTTCTAATTTTCTTTCAGTTAATACTTTCTAATTTAAATGGATTACACTCAAAGAGTGACTTCAATCTTTTAAGATTTGAAGAAATTAGCTCCATGAGATCTTTTTTCATAAAAGTTCCATGTGAGATTCAAAATAATGTGTATTCCACAACAGTTGTCCTACTCCTGCTTCAAAGTTAAACTTCCTGGCTGCAGAGTTTAGTTAATATAGTAACATCTTGATCTAAATATTGCAGAAGGTAATGTGTAAAATATTTCATGAGTGGTAGCTCTGTGAATTTCTCCTGGTAGTTCTGATCATTTTTTATTTACATACAGTACTTTGAAGCTATTTAGTTAGGCTCACATAATTCTATACTTCTGTACTAGTTTTATGTTCCTAGTGTAATAAACCTTTTATCATAATGGAGTGATCCTTTTTATCTCTAGTAATGCTTTTTGCATTAAATTCTATTTTGCCTAATCATAACATGGCTGCATCTGCTTTCTTTCCCTTAGTCTGTCCATATACCCTGTTGTATTCCTTTACTTTGTTAATTTTTTTTTTTTTTCCTTTTGGCCATGCCACGTGGGGCATGTGGGGATCTTAGTTCCTGGACTAGAGATGGAACCTTTGGCCCCTGAAGTGGAAGCTCTGAGTCCTAACCACTGAATCTTCAGGGCATTCCCAATCTTTGTTTTTTTTAAGTGAAAATGTTCAGTTATTTGTATTTTATATACTCCTTTTAAATTTATATGATAATCAGCTCTTTAGATTATTTTATTATCTCTAAAGATTATTTATAATCTCTAAAGNGGAACCTTTGGCCCCTGAAGTGGAAGCTCTGAGTCCTAACCACTGAATCTTCAGGGCATTCCCAATCTTTGTTTTTTTTAAGTGAAAATGTTCAGTTATTTGTATTTTATATACTCCTTTTAAATTTATATGATAATCAGCTCTTTAGATTATTTTATTATCTCTAAAGATTATTTATAATCTCTAAAGAGATTATCATCCCTTTAGATTATTTTATCCATTTTAGTTTGTGCTTTATATTTGCCTTCTTTTCTATTTTTATTCCTATCTGGTGGCTCAGATGATAAGAATCTGCCTGTAGTGCAGGAGACCCAGGTTTGATCCATGGGTTGCTAAGATCCTCTGGAGAAGGAAATGACAACCCACCCAGTATTCTTGCCTGAGAAATTCCATGGACAGAGAAGCCTGGTGGGCTATAGTCCATGGGATCACAAAGAGTTTGAACATGATTGAGCTACAATTCTTAAAGAGATGGGAATACCAGACACCTGACCTGCCTCTTGAGAAATCTATATGCAGGTCAAGAAACAACAGTGAGAACTAGACATGGAGCAACAGACTGGTTCCAAATCAGGAAAGGAGTATGTCAAGTCTGTATATTGTCACCCTGCTTATTTAACCGGTATGCAGAGTACATCATGCAAAATGCCAGGCTGAATGAAGCACAAACTGGAATTAAGATTGCAGGGTGAAATATCAATAACCTCAGGTAGACAGATGACACCACCCTTATCGCAGAAAATGAAGAAGAACTAAAGAGCCTCATGTTGAAAGTGAAAAAAAAGAGTGAGAAAGTTGGCTTAAAACTCAACATTCAGAAAACTAAGATCATGGCATCCGATCCCATCACTTCATGGCAAATAGATGGGGAAACAATGGAAACAGTGACTGATTTTATTTTTTGGAATCCAAAATCACTGCAGATGGTGACTGAAGCCATGAAATTAAAAAACGCTTGCTCCTTGGAAGAAAATCTATGACCAACCTAGACAGCATATTAAAAAGCAGAGACATTACTTTGCCAACAAAGATCCTTCTAGTCAAAGCTATGGTTTTTCCGGTAGTTGTGTACGGATGTGAGTGCCAAAGAATTGACGCTTTTGAATTGTGGTGTTGGAAAAGACTCTTGAGAGTCCCTTGGAATGCAAGGAGATCAAAGCAGTGAATCCTAAAGGAAATCAGACCTGAATATTCATTGGAAGGACTGATGCTGAAGCTGAAACTCCAATACTTTGGCCATCTGATGTGAAGAACTGTCTCAATAGAAAAGACCCTGATGCTGGGCAAGATTGAAGGCAGGAGGAGAAAGGGACAACAGAGTATGAGATGGTTGGATGGCATCACCAATTCTATGGACATGAGTTTGAGCAAGCTCTGGGAGTTGGTGATGGACAGGGAAGTCTGGCGTGCTGCAGTCCATGGGGTCAAAGAGTCAGATACAACTGAGCGACTGAACTGAACTGAGCGACTGAACTGAACTGAGCAACTAACACACATTGGCTTCTTTGGGATCAATTAAATATCTTTTCTAATTCCTTTTTTAATTTTTACAAGTATGAGATTTATATATATATATATTTTGAGATTTATATATTTTAGTCTAATAATTCTTACCCCAGGTATTTTGACATTCATGATTAACTTGGTAAAATCTAAAATAAATAGCTTTATAGCCTTCAAATCACACAAGGATATTTGAATACATGAACCTCAGTTCCTCCCCCATTTACCTGTTCATTTTGCTGTTTTAAGCTCAGCAGATGGTTTTCTTGTTTTACAGCATCAATGTTCTTTATTCTTTCCTGTGTTTCTGATCTTTTTTGTGGATTGCTTCCCTTCTATCTAAAGTACATTCTTTAGGGACTTCTCTTGTGGTCCAGTGGTTAAGACTCCTCACTTCCAATGCAAGGGTTAGGGTTTGATCCTTGGTCAGGGAACTATGATCCCACATGTGGTGTGGCCAAAAAATAATAAATATGTAAATTACATTCGTTAGAATTTCCTGAAGTTCTGTTGGGGACACACCCTTTATAGCCCAGTACCCATGGGGAGGAGGTTCCTAGAGCTGCCGGGGGTGCTCAAATATCTTATATAAAGTGGTGTGGTACAGTGAATACAGTTAGCCCTTGTATGGGCATGCTTAATCAACTGGTGATGGAAATATTTGTGCACAAGTCTTTAGGTTGTTAAATAATGGGAGACTTTCCTGCTCAGGATAACTTGTGATCCGATTGCCTGAAAGATTACTCAGGCCTGAAAATGAGCAAGAAGCTATCTCCAGGAATAAAAGTTAAAATGTTCTTTTAGAGGAAATTGGGCAATTCTGTAGCATCTGCCTGTATCTGCTGGACTTAGATTAATGCCACAGGGCAGGTTACATGTGAGAGGCACAAGCTGAGCCTCAGAAGCTAAGGGTCAAGGCATCCTGGAAGTAGGGGGAGGGAAGCTTAAGGGCCCACAGGTAGAAAGACAGGGAGGTCCCAGCTTTATTTTAAGCTGGAACAAGTTTCCTGTTTAGAAAGTCTGGGAAGGAAGTTTTATATTATAAATGCAAATATCTGAGATGTGCAGTCAAGACCCAGGGCGTGAGAGAGAGCTGGATCTACAGAGAGAGGCTGAAAAGCTTGCAGAATTAACCCCTCTCATTGCTGTCAAGGTCTTTTGTCCAGTCCATACTTCGGGAGGAGAGAGGGTACAGAAAGTGAACACAGATTCCCAGAGTTTGTTGTTCCGAAAGGGTGGCTTGGTGAATGCAATTCCTTGTACGCACTTTTAGTTGTTCTGCTTGTGACATTGCAAGAATTTTTTTTTTTAAACCTAACCCAGACATGCTCTCAGGGACCCTAATCCAACTCCAAGCCCTCTCTGACCAGAACCAGAGGGTGGGAGAGTTATGCATTGTGGTAAGATGATAAATGGTCTGGTAGGGGTACAAAATGGCTTCCCAGGTGGAGCTAGTGGTAAAGAATCCCCTTGCCAATGTAGGAGATGCTAGAGATGTGGGTTTGATCCCTTTGTTAGGAAGATCCCATGAAGGAGAAAGTGGCAACCTACTCCATAGTCTTGTCTGTGAAATCCCATGGACTGAGGAGCTTTGCAGGCTACAGTCCATGGGGTTGCAAGGAGTCGGACAAGAGTGAACTGACTTAGCATGCATTTATTGATTTAGGCTGTGCCGGCTTTTAGTTGGAGCACTCAGGATCTTCACTCTTCACTGAAGTATGTGGGATCTTTTAGCTGTGGCATAGAAGATCCAGTTCCCTGACCAGGGATTGAACTCAGGGCCCCTGTGTGGGGAGCTTGAAGTCTTAGCCACTGGGCCACCAGGGAAGCCCCAAGTAAGCTGTGTCTTGTCCCAAAGGAATACTAGGTTCCATCACCAGCTCTGCAATTCTCTTTGGGAGGATATTCCTCCGGCTGCCATGTATTACATCTGCTCTTGTCAAATGGTAAGGTCATCTCACCACCTTCCTTCTGGCAGTGGAGTGTTGCCCCCGGCCTCTATTTCAGGACCCCATCAACCCCATTAGTAGAGGAGCACGATTCTGCCTCCCCCATCAGCCCTGGTCTAGTGAGGGCAGCCATAGCTGATTTTCTCACTGATGCTGCTGGCCCTTCTCACCAGTGCATTCTTACTGCTTGAGTAATTAGAATGCTCTCCAGGTCCTCCTGTTGGTTTTCTGTCCTCAGTGATGTATCTATTCAGTATGCCCACTTCTCTGAGTCTTTGAGCTCTTCACTCGATCTTTGCCGTGGTGGTTCTGGCAGTTTTACTTCACTTAGTGGAGGCCATGGCTTTTCTGAGCTTCCATGAACCAGGGAAATAGAGCATCAGCACCATCTCCAGCTCCTTGCCAGGGTGTAAGTCCTGTACCATATGGCCGGGCTCCTGAATCAGTAGCCTGTTCTCCTTTACCCAGCTTTATGTTTCATCTCACCCAGTGTAGCATGAGGAGAATATAGTCCCAGGTCTGTCCCCTAGCTCCTGCTGGGCACACTTGGGCCATGTCCTGCAGTTCCCTTGATAGACAATTCTTTCCTCCCCTCAGCAGACCCAGTATCTTTCTGTCAAGTAGCGAGCGATCCCTAAGCAGCTGTAAAGTATCAGGTACAGGCAAGGCCTGGCTGGTAAAGAAGGAAGGAGTCACTAATAAGGACCTACTGTATACCACAGGGAACTCTACTCAATACTCTGTAATGATCCATATGGAAAGAGAATCTTAAAAAGAGTGGATGTATGTATGTAAGGGCAGGAAGAGAAGGGAGCAACAGAGGATGAGATGGTTGGATGGCTTCACTGACTTAGTGGACATGAGTTTGAGCAAACTCCAGGACATAATAAATGACAGGGAAGCCTGGCATGCTGCGGCCTGTAGGGTCGCAAAGAATCTGACACGACTTAGTGACGGAACAAAACGTAACTGACTCACTTTGCTGTACACCTGAAACTAACGCAGCACTGAAAATCCATTATACTCTGATAAACATTTTAAAAGTACTTTGCTGGTTGTCCAGTGGTTAAGAATCTGCCTGCCAATGCAGGAGACCTGGGGTTGATCCCTGATCTGGGGAGATCCCATATGCTGTGGAACAACTAAACCCATGCATCACAACTACTGAAGCCCTATATGCTTTAGAGCCTGTGCTCCGCAAAAAGCCACCACAATGAGAAGCCTGTGCACAGCAAGAAGACCCAGGGCAGTCAAAATAAAGAAATAATTTTTTAAAAAAGAAAAAAAAAGGAGCCCATTTTCTAATTAGGCCATTTATTACTCACATAGAAAGTGAACTGTGAGGGTCAGAGGTCCCAGATTGCTGTGGTCCTTATGCAGGATGACAGCTAAACAAAAGGGGCCCAGTGCAGTAACGTGGATCCTGCCTGGTACACAGCCTGTGTGACAGCAAAGCAGCTTAGAGCTGCATCCATGCTTCAAGCAGGAGGAGGGATGGTGGGCAGAATTCCAAGTGGCCCCAAGAGTCCCACTCCCTGCTGTACTCACCTTCCCTGTATAACCTCCTCCCCTTGAGTGTGGGTGCCCCCTCTCCTTGCAGAAGTGCTCTGGGCAGGGTATGCAGAGTCTTAGAGGTGTCTGTGTTGACTTACTCTCATTCTCCAACACTGCTGACCTGTGACACTGACCAGATAGGTAAGGTGAATGCAGATGTTGTAGAAATCCCTAGACTGCATCTTTCAAATCTTTTTGGAACTAATCTCTGTAATATCCCCAGGAGTACACGGTTATTTTTAGGTTACTGTCTTGGCTGTGGGAGGCCCTTTCCAGGACTCTATTTGGCCATTCCTCCCCACATACACTTTACTCCTCTTGCAAAGGATGAAAGGCTGGCAAAATAGCCATAAGGTGTGTCTAGGATACCACTAGACACACTTGACCTTCTGTGAGATGGATGGACTCTGGCCAAGACTTATCTCCCTCCTGACCTCTCAAAGCCTCTCTCTCTCTCCAGAGACTCTTAGCCCTCCAGAGATTAGGCTCAGATAAGCACTAGTATCTACAAATGTGGCTTTCAGTAAAATGAGCACAGACTGAGATTAAAGAATCCAATTCCAGCTCTTCTCGTCTGCTAGGCATATACCAGGCAAGATCCTGAAGCTTCCCAAGCCTGTTTGTTTATCTGTAAATTAAAGCCCAAAGTGTTCTTCTGATCATTTCTTGTTTGTGCTGCTGTTATAAAATTGCATACTATGTGCTTTCCACACTACCTGGAATATAGCCTAATGACCATTACTACCGTTCACTTCTTCTTTTGGAAAGGGCTTCCTGGGTGGTGCTAATGGTAAAGAACCCACCTGCCAAGGCAGGAGACCTTAGAGATGCGAGTTTGATCCCTGGGTCTGGAAGGTCCCCTAAGAGACTCCAGTTTGACNTACTATGTGCTTTCCACACTACCTGGAATATAGCCTAATGACCATTACTACCGTTCACTTCTTCTTTTGGAAAGGGCTTCCTGGGTGGTGCTAATGGTAAAGAACCCACCTGCCAAGGCAGGAGACCTTAGAGATGCGAGTTTGATCCCTGGGTCTGGAAGGTCCCCTAAGAGACTCCAGTTTGACCCTGGGTTGGGAAGATTCCCTGGAGAAGGGAATGGCAACCCACTCCAGTATTCTTGCCTGGAGAATCCCATGGACAGAGGAGCCTGGTGGGCTACAGTCCATGGGGTTGCAAAGAGTTGGACACGACTGAAGCAACTTAGCACCCATGCAGAGAGGAATAAAAACTTATATTACTATTTATCTGTATTTTAACAACCCACATCATCAGTTTTTAATTATTCCTCGTTTATTTCCAACTTTTGTTGCCTTTTGATTACATGGGATTTAGGACTAGGTCACCCATCCAGCTGGCTTCCCTAGTGGCTCAGATGGTAAAGAATCTGGCTGCAATTTGGGAGACCCAGGGTTGATCCCTGGGTTGGGAAAATCCCTAGAGAAGGAAATGGCAACCCAGTCCAGTATTCTTGCCTGGAGAATCTCATTTTTAGGGGAGGGCTACAGTCCATGGAGTCACAAAGTTGGACACAACTCAGTGACTAACACAAACACATGACAGATTGGGTAGATTTAAGTCCTCAGGAATCATATGAATTGATCCTCATTTTCAAATAACTGAGCTATAAGATTTGTATTTTACTTATCCTATTTTTAGAAGATGCTTTTGACATGGACCATTTGTAAATTTTTTATTGAATCTATTACAATGTTACTTCTATTGTTTATGTTCTGGGGTTTTAGCTGTAAGGCATGTGGAATTTTAGGGCTTTCCAGATGGCTCAAAGGTAAAGAATCCGCCTGCCAGTACAGCAGACTCAGGAGACACAAGACATGGGTTCAATCCCTAGGCTGAGAATCTTCTGGAGTAGGAAATGGCAACCCACTCCAGGGTTCTTGTCAGGAAAATCCCATGGATAGAGGAGGCTGGCAGTCTACAGTCCATGGGGTTGCAAAGAGTCAGACACCACTGAGTGACTGAGTATGCACACACATGTGGAATCTTAGCTTTCTGACCAGGGATCAAACCCACATCTCCTGCACTGGAAGGCGGATTCTTAACCAGCGGATTGCCAGGGACGTCTCTACTTCTGCCTTTAGTGGTTCATGGTTTTTATAGATTATACTCCATTTAAAGTAGACTTAATTTTTACTTGTTAACATATAAGCTCTATCCCTAGTCTAGGAATTCATCTGGAAAACATTTTTTTAAGATGAGTTAACTCTACAAAATGTGTGCTTATGACCATAATTGTTAAGAATGTGAGTTAGTAAAGTATTTCTGTAGAGCAGATGTGTGTGTATGTGTTAATTGCTCAGCTGTGTCTGATTCTTTGCGACTCCATGGACTGCAGCCTGCTGGGCTCCTCTGTCCATGGAATTCCAGGGAAGAATACTAGAGTCAGTTGCCATTTCCTCCTCCAGGGGTACTTCCTGACCCAGGGATCCAATCTAGGTCTCCTGCACTGCAGGCAGATTCTTTACCATCTGAGTCACCAGGGAATCCCAGAGCAGACCTTATGGCTAGTTACAAATTTAGGGACTCCCTAGAGTCTAAGATCCAGTGGGACTTGGGGAGGGAACTTAAGAATTTGCATTTCTAATCAAAACCACAATGAGGTACCATTTCACACCAGTCAGAATGGCTTCGATCCAAAAGTCTACAAACAATAAATGCTGGAGAGGGTGTGGAGAAAAGGGTTCCCACACTGTTGGTGGGAATGCAAACTAGTATGGCCACTATGGAGAACAGTGTAGAGGTTCCTTAAAAAACTGGAAATAGAACTGCCTTCTGACCCAGCAATCCCACTGCTGGGCATACACACCGAGGAAACCAGAACTGAAAGAGACTCGTGTACCCCAGTGTTCATCACAGCATTATTTATAATAGCCAGGACATGGAAGCAACCTAGATGTCCATCAGCAGATGAATGGATAAGAAAGCAGTGGTACATATACACAATGGAGCATTACTCAGCCATTAAAAAGAATACATTTGAATCAGTTCTAATGAGGTGGATGAAACTGGAGCCTATTATACAGAGTGAAGTAAGCCAGAAAGAAAAACACCAATACAGTATATTAACACATATATATGGAATTTAGAAATATGGTAATGATAACCCTGTATGCGAGACAGCAAAAGAGACACAGATGTATAGAACAGTCTTTTGGACTCTGTGGGAGAGGGACAGGGTGGGATGATTTGGGAGAATGGCATTGAAATGTGTATAATGTCATATAAGAAACTAATCGCCAGTCCAGGTTCAATGCAGGATACAGGATGCTTGAGGCTGGTGCACTGGGACGACCCAGAGGGATGGTACGGGGAGGGAGGTGGGAGGGGGGTTCAGGATGGGGAACATGTGTATACCGGTGGTGGATCCATGTTGACGTATGGCAAAAACCAATACAATATTATAAAGTAATTATAAAGTAATTAGCCTCCAATTAAAATAAATAAATTTAAATTAAAAAAATAGATAAGAATTGCATTTCTGACAAGTTCCCACATGATGCTGGTCCTGACGCTGCCAGTCCAGAGACCACTTTGAGAACTACTGATGTAGAGAATTCTAATAACATTTAATTAAAGACAGAAAAACATTCGTAGGGAGTTCCCTGTAGTCCAGCGGTTAAGAATCTGCCTTCCAATACAGGGGTCGCAGGTCTGTTCCTGGTTGGGGAACTAAGATCCCACATGCCTCATGCCTACATGGGCAGCTAAGCCTGTATGCCTGCACACCACAATGGGTAACCTTCATGCCACAATTAAGATGAAATTCAGCCAAATAAATAAATAAATATGAAAAAAATATTCATAAACTCTGATCAAGGATAAATGAAGATGAGCAACCCAGTCCCAACAGTTACTCTGGAGGTTCTCCAGCTGACGCCTGAGGACCTGCTAGAGCCCCACTTGATCAGGGCAAGCACCCCAATGCCAAGGAGTGTAGTGAAGGAGTGATTTGGCCAGCGCAGCCCCAGGTTCTCAGGGTGTGGCCAGGATAGTAGAGGGAAAGGGCAGTCAGGACCAGCTGTCAGACCCTGCTTACGTTTTTTCTATTGTGCTTATCAACATATAGGGCTTCCCTGGCGGCTCAGATGGTAAAGAATCTGCCTGCAATACAGGAGACTCAGGTTCCATCTCTGGGCTGAGAATATCCCCTGGAGAAAGGCATGGCAACCCATTCCAGTATTCTTGCCTGAGAATTCCATGGACAGAGGAGCCTGGCCGGTTAGAGTCCATGGGGTCGCAGAGTCAGACATGATTGAGCAACTAACACTTTCATCTTTCACTTTATCAACATATAACACATCATGGATTTGACAGATTTATCTCTTTTGTTGCCTGATCCCCTCACCTCTCATCAGAATGCAGGTTTACTACGATAGAACTTTTGTAAACAGTGCTTGGATCATAGCAGGTGCTCAATAAGTTTTGACTGGCAATAACCATGTGTCTGGATGTTCACAGCACTACTTTCAAAAGTGACAGTCTTTCTGTGGGCTAGGGACATGGGAAAAGGAGTAGGGGAGAGCACAGCTTTCTACTGACTCACCTCAGTCCTTTGAATTTTTCCTACCAGTTGTTAAGAACAAGATGACAGGCCCAAGATGGAGTTGCTTATGCTGAGCCCCATGTCACCAAACTAAGCCTTAATTACACTTTTGGCTCTCCCAGCAGTGGAATCTTAACCCAGCCAATCAGGGATCACCTGATTAGCACTAGTGAGGTTATCTGCCTGTGAGACCACTTCCATCCCCTAAAGTTACCTTACAATAATCAATCTGCTATTTTTTGCCCAGTATAATTTCTTGTTCCTGTTCCTCTCTGCCTATAAATGGTTTTCATTTTGTATAGTTCCTTGGAGCTACTTTCTGTCGGCCAGACTGAGCGCTGCCGGCTTTGAACAGATTTTTTTTGAAATTTTTGTTACATAAATTAACCCATTTACTATAGACTATCAATGTTATCAAGTAGTGGCACTTCTACTTGTCCTTCAATTCCTTCCCTTTTCTGATGGCAGACTTTACTGTGACAACAGAAATGGCACCCTGGCTTCACCCACTACCGTTTTCATACAGGAACCACAGAGCCAAATGCCCACAGCTCGTCTCTGCATCTTGGTTTGCGCTGGCTGACTTCAGTTTTCTTCACCATTTTCCCAAGGGAGGCACCGTAACAGGTCCCGTGTTTGCCCACGATCCTGACCTTCTTGGTGTGTTTCACCATGTCACCACAACCTAGGTCTGAGCCCAGAGAGAGCTGAATCTATTTTTGCTCAAATAACTTCTTGAAATTCTTAATATGCCTCGGTTTCTTTTTTAACACCATATATGTCAACTAGCTTTAAAAAAAGTTAGATCCCTATTATTAACTAGGAATAATAAGTTGTAAGAGAAATAGGCATCATAGGAAAAAAACTTAAGAAACACGCACACATTTAAGTATGGTTTGGTTAGTTAGCACCTGAGACAGGCTTGACGAACATCTTCCCAAGTGGCCTGGACCCAGGGCCCTTCTACAGGCCTCTCAGAACCTGGCCCTCTCTAGGCTGACTCCACGGGGTCCCAGAGGTCTTTTCCAGCCCTTTCTCTTGGCCTACATGATTTACAAGTGTCAAGTAACAACAGTTAATAATTAATGGACAAAAGAGGCCCCATTAAAGGCCTGGGGCTGCTTCAGGCAGAAGAGACTATCTCAATGTCCAAATGAAGAACCCTGGTGTCCAAAACAGAGACAGAGGAAACATTTAAAGAAAGCGAGAAGGAAAGAAGCTGTGAACTAGACCCGACATGACTGGTGGCTCAGATGGTAAAGCGTCTGCCTACGATGAGGGAGACCCGGGTTCAATCCCTGGGTTGGGAAGATCTCCTGGAGAAGGAAATGGCAACCCACTCCAGTATTCTTGCCTGGAAAGTCCAATGGATGGAGGAGCCTGTTAGGCTACAGTCCATGGGGTCGCAAAGAGTCAGACACGACTGANTCCCTGGGTTGGGAAGATCTCCTGGAGAAGGAAATGGCAACCCACTCCAGTATTCTTGCCTGGAAAGTCCAATGGATGGAGGAGCCTGTTAGGCTACAGTCCATGGGGTCGCAAAGAGTCAGACACGACTGAGCAACTTCACTTTCACTTTCAATGCTGGGAATGGAGAGCTGGGTTGAGGGGATTAGAAGAGAGATGCCTGGTGTGAGTGTTTTAGTTGTCCGACTCTTTGAGACCCTACTGTGGCCAACCAGGCTTCTTTGTCCATGGAATTCTCCAGGCAAGAATCCTAGAGTGGGTTGCCATTACCTTCTCCAGGGGATCTTCTTGACTCCCATGGCAGGCAAATTCTTTACCACTGAGCCACTGGGGAAGCCCAGAAAGATGCCTCCGGGGTCCCAAAGAAAGGAGGCCAGGTTGGATCTCCAATAGAAGTGGCTTGAAACTGGGAGAGCTAGGTAGAAGGATCTATCTATTAGGAATTTCAGAAAGATGGCCAATACACTGGACCTGTTCTCCTGGACAAAGCCAGGAGCAGTTTCCTTATTTTTATTTTTAAAAATATATATTTACTTATTTGGCTGCACTGGGCTTAGTTGCAGCACTTGGGGTCTTCTATCTTTGTTGCGCCACATGGAATCTAGTTCCCTGACCAGGGTTCAAATCCAGGCCCTCTGCATTGGGAGCTGGAAGTCTTGGCCACTGGATCACCAGGCAGGTCCCTCAGAACTGGTTTCTATGGTGGGTAACTGGTGAGCTAGTTATTTATTCCATTAATGTTTAGTGGGCGTATCATTGGGTCAGACCCTATGTCAAGAAAAGTCATTCTGATTAAAGGCAGAAGACTTAAGTGACTTGAGACTTCTGCTAGAGGTTTTTCAGGAGGCACTGATACCTTTTCTAGCTTTTCTGGGAAGGTGGTGGAAAAGCAGAATGCCTTTCCCACCTCTCACATTCAGGGGGTTCCAGGAGAGAGGGGCACCTCTTTCTTTGGGAAGCAGCTTCTGTACTTGCCCAGCAGAGGGCAGCCAGAACCTGGACACTATGGTTCCAGCCACCAGCTTTAGGACATCAGACAGATGGGAACCTAGCCCCCTCACTGCCCACTGCAGGTTGGGCGTGATGCCCACTTGCTGGCAGCGATGCCCTAGAGAGACAGGAGGCACCGGGAGGTGTCAGAGATGCTGTTTNACACTATGGTTCCAGCCACCAGCTTTAGGACATCAGACAGATGGGAACCTAGCCCCCTCACTGCCCACTGCAGGTTGGGCGTGATGCCCACTTGCTGGCAGCGATGCCCTAGAGAGACAGGAGGCACCGGGAGGTGTCAGAGATGCTGTTTTGAATTCTCTCTAAGCTGTGTCACTTCTGCCTTGTGTAGGCTCAGTCCTGGTGCCTTGCCAGGCTTGTCCTCTCTAGCCTGCTGAGCGAAGGATCGTTTCCTTCTCATCCCATGGCACCCTGCTCACCCTGTTTCTAGCCACTGTTGAAAAATCGTTTTGTTCCAGGACACAGACTCCTAGAGCCCCAGAGGTGGGAGGAACTTGCGGTGTTGCTTGTCTAGGAGTTGACATTTCAAATAATTTCAGAGGCAGGTGGGCAGTGGAGCCTCAATTTGTGATGCCAACTTAGGGTGAGATGGTGGCCATGGTGAGAGTCCAGATTTGTGCAAAGTCACCTCTATTCAAGTATTTTTCTTTTTTAAAAAAAAATAAACAATTAATTATTATTATTAATCATTTTTGGAGACACCATGTGGCATATAGGATCTTAGTTCCCAGACAAGGAATTGAAACCGTCCCCCCTGCATTGGAAGTCAAGAGTCTTAACCCTGGACCACCAGGGAAGTCCCCAAGTGTTTTTCTAATTACAAGTAAAAGAAAGCATGGCTTTGAGCTGTGTCAGGATGCTGGCTGCCAGGTCTTCCCTAGCTTGGGGAAAGAATGGTGGAACTATTTGCCCAGAGCAGGGCCCGATTCCCTTTCCCAGGCAAATCCACTCTCTTCCATGATGTTTGTCCCTTGGGAACGCAGTGTAATAATATGGAATGGCAGCAGTTGGGGACAACTTGGGCTCCCAGCTCGGGTTGCCCCAAGGCTACTCATCAATCCTGGATTGCTTAATTTCCTTCCTTGGCCGCCGCTCCCCTGTTTGGAGCAGGCAGCCTCCCCCAGAGCACAGGGCACTCCTTTTCCTTGCGGTGAGTCACAGCCTCGGAGCTGACTTGGGTCCAGCCTGACTCCTCAGAGTCAGGAGCCTCTCCGCCCACTGCTTTTTCCAGTGAATACCTCTAGCTGTGGGCCTCCACTTCCTCTAGCCGCCTCCCTATGGCTGGGCCCTTTTATTTACTCAGGGTTGTTTTTTTTTTTTTCCCTTCTTGAAACGAGGTCCTATGGAGAAGTGCCTAGGAGCTTTTCAAACTTGATCCCTCAGATCCCAAGGAAAAATAAGGATTAGAAGCATAAAGGGCTGCTTTCCCATCATGACAAAGGTCACTACACATGCTTGGGTGTGGATTTTTTAAAAATGCAATCATAGGGGCTTCCCTGGTGAATCAGTGGTAAAGAATCTGCCTGCCAGTGCAGGACACATGGGTTCAGGTTCAACTCCTGATCCGAGAAGATCCCACATGCCTCAGAGCAGCTAAGCTTGTGTGCCTACTGAAGCCTGCCTGCCCTGAAGCCCATGCTCTGCAACAAGAGAAGCCACCATAATGAGTAACCTGTGCACCGCAACTGGAGAGTAGCTCTGACTCCCTGTAGCTAGAAAAAAGCCTGCATAGCAAGGAAGACCGAGCACAGCCAAAAATAAATAAATAAATAAAGTTCTTTAAAGGGACTTAGGTGGTGAAGAATCTATCTTGCAATACAAGGGACACCGGTTTGATCAATCCCTGGTCTGGGAAGATCCCACGTGCAGTGGGGCAACTATGCCTGTGTGCCACAACTACTGAGCCTGTGCTCTGGAGCCCTTGAGCCACAAGTACTGAGTCGACACTCTGCAACTACTGAAGTCCACACACCCTAGAACCCACATTCCATAACAAGAGAGTCAGCCCAATGAGAAGCCCACTCACTGTAACTAGAGAGTAGCCCCAACTCTCCGCAACTAGGAAAAGCTCCCTCTCTGCAATGAAGACTCAGTACAGCCATAAATAAATAGTTAATTATTTCTAAAAATCCAATCATATACTTTTGAGTCAGGGCGTACACTCTATGGGAGGATTGACAGGCCACCTGGGCTCTGTGGGGATACTCCACTAGGGCATGACACTTTCCCTTCCGCCTCTGGGAGTAGCAGGAACTCCCAAATAGCAGGAATGGGGCCGTGGTCCCTCTACCAGTCACAGAGATATATTGGGACCTGGGGCAAGTATTTACAACAGTCCCGTGAGCTCTTTCTCACCATGACTAATCCCTTGAGGATTAACCCCAACTAACCCCATTGTCATGGAGCGCCTGCTTGCAACACCTCCCAAGCTGAAGTGTAAAGATGACTAGGGTCCCGAGAATCAGGTCTCAAAAGAACACAGTCTTAAGAATATCATTTGAGAGGAGGAAATAAGGACCAAAAAAAAAAAAAAAAATCCCTAATGAGATTAGTTACCTGCAGGGCATAGTGGGAACAGGATAAAAGGAAGAAGGAAATTGAGAAGAACGACACTTCTCTGAAATAGCTTTTTGTTCTGACTTGCTTTTGGAACCATTGTAATTATTTTGAAATATTACATATTTCAAAAATAAGTTAAAATGTAATAAAACTCACAAGGATGGGGAAAACCCTTAAGACTGGATAGAGAAATAAGCAAAGTCCTTTGACTTCTATCTTAGCAATATATAGTAAATAACCTATCCCGTGCTGTGTGTTAAACACTTACCTATAGTTTTGTTTAACCTCTGAAGCATCTCTAAATTGTAGGTACTATTACCATCCTAGTTTTACAAGACAGGAAGTCATACTTCAGTGGCATTAAGGAAGCTCCCGAGGTCCCAGAGTCTTGAAGTCAGATTTTGTATCCGATTTGTGATAGATCTCAGTTCTGAGGTCTTATTATGTATTCAGCTCCATGCCAGGCACAGAACTATAAGTTGGTGTCTTTGGGGTTCCAGTAATATGTGATCTCAGTGATAAACATTTAATATGACAAAGCTATAAAAATAGAGGAATGAATGAGCCCCTTATTCATAAAGATTTACAAGGATAAAAAATTTTAGGAGTGCTAAGTCCTCCTTGTGGGTTGACTTCCTAGAGGAGATGGGATTTGAATGGCATTTTAGAGGCAGAATTCAAGTAGGTGTAAAACAAGGGTGAACGAATTGCAGGCAATAGAACCCACTGGGAGCAGAGGTGTGGAGAGGGACTTGGCGTGTGGAGAGCCAAGGAAAAGACCAACCTTTGCACAAGAGTAGACAACACAGAAGGGCGCTTTACGACCCTCTAGGGTACCTCTTAAAAATAGCTCAAAGTAAAAAAAAACAGTTCAGAGTATAATGGAAAGAAAGTGGATTCCCAACCCCCCAAAATTAGTCCTTTGCATTGTTAATCAACTGTGTTATTATTCAATTGCTAAGTCGTGTCCGACTCTTAGCATCCCCGTGGACTTCATGCAGCCTGCCAGGCTTCCCTGTCCTCCACAGTCCATTGAGTAGGTGATGCTACAATGTTTCCCAGCATCAGGGTCATTTTGTACTTCAATATAAAATAAAATTTTCTTTTAAAAGTTAGCCCTTTGGTGCTCGCTTCGGCAGCACATATACTAAAAAAAATATAAATAAATAAATAAATAAAAGTTAGCCCTTTGGCTGCTGCATATTAATATTGCCTAGTTCCTTTCTAATTACTGGGCTCAGAGAGATGACTAGGAAACTGCTGCTAAGTCACTTCAGTTGTGTCTGACTCTTCGACCCTGTGGACTGTAGCCCACCAGGCTCTTCTGTCCATGCGGGATTCTCCAGGCAAGAATATCAGAATGGGTTGCCATGCTCTTCACCAGGGGATCTTCCTGACCCAGGGATCAAACCAACATCTCTTAGGTCTCCTTCATTGGCAAGCGAGTTCTCTACCACTAGTGCCACCTGGGAAGCCCCTGACTAGGAAAAGGCACACAGTATATTCTGGATCTGCAGACAAAAACTGTTTTTGCTTTAAGGAGAAATAGAATTGCAATGACACCCCACTCCAGTACTCTTGCCTGGAAAATTCCATGGGTGGAGGAGCGTGGTAGGCTGCAGTCCATGGGGTCGCTAAGAGTCGGACATGACTGAGCGACTTTCCTTTCACTTTTCACTTTCATACATTGGAGAAGGAAATGGCAACCCACTCCAGTGTTCTTGCCTGGAGAATCCCAGGGATAGGGGAGCCTGGTGGGTTGCCATCTATAGGGTCGCTCAGAGTCAGACACGACTGAAGAGACTTAGCAGCAGCAGCAGCAGCAGAATCTTAGTCCCTTTGGTTACTTTCGCTTTCCTATTTATACTTTTTTTTTGAAACTGTATCTTATTTTTAAATTAACTTTTATTTGTGTAAAGTTGCTTTTTCCATTTCTACTTTTACAAGCAGAAAGAGAGGCCAGTCCCTGTATGCTGAGCTGAAAATCAGACCATCAGCCCAGCTGCATCCTTCTCAGCTAGTTTGCAGGCAGCCCCCCAGGTGTGTAAGGGAAGGTGTTAGGGGGTAGGCTTGTGTTTCCCTGGGGGTTCAGATGGTAAAGAATCTGCCTGCAGTGCAGAAGACCAGGGTTCGATCCCTGGATGGGGATGATCCCCTGGAGAAGAAATGGGTACCCACTCCTGTATTCTTGCCTGTAGAATTTCATGGACAGAGGAGCCTGGCAGGATACAGTCCATGGGGTCGCAGAGTTGGGACTGAGTCATGACTGAGCGGCTAACACACTCTTTTCCCTGAACCCGTCCCCTGCTGGAGGGTTTAGTGCTCAGCAGGCATAAGAGAAGAACGAAGCCTGGTGGGCAGACACCAATGCTGGGTCTAGCTGGACCGCAAGGCAGAAATATGAAGAAAAGCAAAATATGGATAGTCCTATCAGACTAATCAATGGTTAACTGTAGACTAAGTTTTCATCTGGACCAATGTTCACGTAAATTTGAAAAATCCTTGAACCAGGGACAAACGCAACATCTGTTCCTCAAACTGCTGCCCCACTCCCACCCTCCAGCCCCTGCCTTGAGCCATCCCCTTCTAAACAATAGGGATAATTTCACATCTCCCAGAGGGGAAAGTCTTCAGCTCTCCCCTCATATCCTTCCATTCTTGCCTAGCTGAATTGACCCTGCTTCCTTCCCCACCTCCCAGCGAGCAGCCCCAGGCTCTGAGGGGCCACACCAGCCCCTGTAGGTCTGTGTTCACACCCCCCACCCCCAATTGGGAGCACCGGGACCCTGGCAAGGCCGTAGCCTGCCTCCCCTGGGAACACCGCTCTGTCATTGTGGTTTTTTCTCATCCTGTCCTACTGGTGTGTTTGTCTTTTCATCCCCAAATTCAGAGCTTAATTACAAGAGCCAAGTCTTGCTTTTTTTCTCTACCTAGAACAAGATTCAAATTTTGATAGTCTTCGTTTAATAGTTGATAGATGGATGCTTTCCCTTAAAGCAATGGTTTCTTCAGCTTTTAAAACCACAACCCTCAGTAAGAAATGTTTTTTTACAGGGACTTCCCTCATGGTCCAGTGACTAAGGCTCTGCATTCCCAATGCAAGGCACCCAGGTTCGATCCCTGGTCAGGGAACTGATCCCACATGCCACAACTAAAACTTGATACAGGCAGATAAATGATCTGAAAAAAAAAAAGTGGTTTTTTCCCATTACAACCCAATTTACACATTCATCCACACACACAGCCACAATTACGTGTATATATTAGTATAACCATAATAAACAAGAGTTTCAAGAAATAGCACTTAACTCTTGTTGGATGAAAGTGAAAGTGAAGTCACTCAGTCGTGTCTGACTCTTTGTGACTCCATGGACTGTAGCCTACCAGGCTCCTCATCCGTGGGATTTTCCAGGCACTAGTACTGGAGTGGGTTGCCATTTCCTTCTCTGATATTTTCTCCTTTATTCCATTTTATTCCTAAGTGCTTTGTTGGGACTTGCAGGTGGAAAGCCACAGTCTGAGAGCAGAAGAGAAGGGCTTCCCTTCCAGCCAGGATCACATTAGGATTAAGCTGTAACAAATGAGGGTCTCTGCCAGCTCTGACGTGTAGATAAGGGTCTTGGCCTCATTATGAAGCAGGGGCTCAGGTTGGCCTAGTGGCTACATGTTGCAATCATGCTCTGGCCTGGACCTGCCCTTTGCAGCTTTCTCATCCAGTCTTTTCTATCTTCCCTTCATTCCTTTACCAGAGTCACCTTCATGGACAGAGGAGCCTGGCAAGTTGCAGTCCATGGGGTGGCAAAGAGTCAGACACAGCTGAGCACAAGCATTCCAACTCACAAAGACTTCCTCTCATGGTGGTCAGGGCCTCACCTATATTTTATGCATACCTCTGTGATTGCCTTTTATCACACGGGCCTGTGAAGCAATTCTTTTTCACATGGCTTGTTGCTCAGCTGAGTGCCTGGAGCAATGCTGGCCTGATAAAGTGAGAACACAGGAGAGCTACGTGTGAAGGAGTTGAAGGACTGCTTTCGGGGTCCCCTGGTGCCATCTCTTTCTGATTGTTACTGGGCCAGGAGTGGCCTGAGGACTCAGGGCTGCAGTGGGGACAGGCAGATGGGGGCAGGCTGCTATGAGCAGGTTACCAGGAGCTGCCCAGGGCAGTGAGTGTAATTCAATGGTGAATTTCCAAAACTCAGTTATCTCCTCACTTTGCACAGAAAACTCATAACTTGAATCAAGACGATCAACCTGGGGTGCAGAGTGAACTTTGGCACTCAGAGGCACTTCTGAGGACTGACATTCCTGCAGCCCTGATTTCAATGGTGGGTGGATGACCACCAACTCGAGGCCAGGCATCAAGAGTCTGAATGTGACCCAGGTCCCTCCCTGCTGGTACAGTCAACCGTGGGGCCTTGGAGCTTCCCTCTGTCTCTTGCTGGGCCTTGCTCTGAGCAGATCATGAGTATAATCCTATGCAGGAGGCAGTTAGTGCTGGGTTTCCACCTCCCACTCCAAGGTACCAATATTCCCGGTAGAGAATGTTTTGGCAACTGTCGGAAATGACAGAGATCCTGAAACATAAATAGTACATAAATCACATGATGTCGGAAAATGTAAGTCATGGTTCTGCTGGTTCAGTGTTCCAGGTAACCACACAGCTTCCATGAAGACATAAACCAGAAACACAGAGCTCCACTACACAGAGGGTCTGCCACCTCCGAAAGGAAACTGGATCAAAACATTCCAGAACATTCCAGCAGACCGCTGCCTTCGTCTGGGCTCCACTCGCTTTGTGTCTTTTGCTCTTTCAGTGTCTTTCAGGGGGAACAGCATCATGCAGCCTGTAATGCCAGGGTCACGGGTGGGGAGGAGTTCAATTTTTTTCAAATGAATTTCAGCAACAGGATAGATTATAAGCAAACACAAAACTAATGAATGTTCCTCTTAACTGTCTACCCAGCTCTGCCCTCTAGTTGTTGCGTTGTTTGTCACATGGAAAAGGGAACCTGCACCTTGTTCTCATGGTGCTCACTTAAGGCAGGTCCGAGTGGGGAGCCCTCCAGAGGCGCACAGGAGGTTTCGCTGCTCACAAGCCCTGTAGCCTCAGGAGTGGACTGACACCTTCTGAGCTCCAGTTTCTTCTTATTCATGGGCTTAGAATTACTCCACTGTGCTCTTGGGCTTCCCAGGTCGTCTTAGTGGTAAAGAACCTGCCTGTCAATGCAGGCTGACGTAAGAGATGCAGGTGTGATCCCTGTGTTGGGAAGATCCCCTGGAGGAGGGCATGGCAACCCACTCAGTGTTCTTGCCTGGAGAAATCGATGGACAGAGGAGCCTGGTGAACTACAGCCCATAGGGCTGCAAAGAGTTGGATGTAACTGAAGCAACTTAGCATGCACACACTACTGCACCTGATAAAGAATTCGCCTGCCTATTCGGGAGACAAGGGTTCATGGGGTCAAAAAGATTCAGATACGACTGAGTGACTGAACACACACGCTCACGCACACATACATACATTACTGCACCCAGGCCTTCTGGGAAGAGGGAAATGACGGGATGTAGGTGGCAGCTAACGTTTGTGAGGAAGTCAGTAACTTTCTGAAGTGACCTTTGAGCCTGCTGCCTTCAGAGCAGGGAAGGGAGGTGGTGGGAAACAGCCAGACTGGGCCGACTAGATTTTTCCCACGGTGACTCAATGGACAAGAAAGCGAAATGGACAGAGGAGAGTGCCAGGCAACCAGAACCTTCTGGATTGTGCCCTACTGTAGGCAGCAGTCGTTCAGGGAGTCTTCATGAAAGTCATGGTCTAGCTGATTAGTCTGGGCACCTGTGTAGCTTGGTTGGAAGTGGGGTGAGGCTAGGAGCTGGGGGTGAATGGCTAGACTTAGGGAGGAGGGAGTGAGAAAGGAGTGGGTGTGAGAGAATGGCCACAGGAGGAGTCAAAATTGGGTTTCAGGACTTCCCTGGTCGTCCAGTGGCTAAGACTATGAATTCCCAATGCAGGATGCCAGGTTCAATCCCTAGTTGGGGAACTAAATCCCACATGCCACAACTAAATACCCTATACGCGGCAACTAAGACCTGGTGCAGCCAAAGGAAAAAAAAAAGTATTTTAGTTGGGTTTCTACACGTGCTTTGCCAAGCCCCGCCCCCACTGTGGCCCCTCCCACTCCACCTCCCACCACCTGTCTTCCCTCTGCCTTTGCCTTTCCCCTCCAGTCCTTTTGTCTCCACCCCATCCCCTCTCTCCACACCAGTCCTGTATATCTTGCCACCTAAGTTGGGGCACATAGGAGGCTCAGCCAAGGCTTCAGAGGATGTTCACGCCGCCTGGTAGGTGCTCCCAGGGTGCACTTGGTCAGGCTGGCTCTGATTGGGTCATGAGCAGCGGGAGGGGCAGGCGGCTCTTTCTTTAGTCTATGAGTGAGAAAAGCTTCTGCTGCTTAGACCTCACAGGAAGCTGGAGCCAAGGGGTAGCACCTGACATCGGGTGCTGCACTACGAGCTGGGTGAGAAAGGGAGGTGACACCTCTGAGCTGTTGAGGCCGGCTGCGCCTTCTACGCCAGGCCAAGGAAATCAGGTCACCCTTCCCCTCTCTTTGCTAGATGCTGCTTCAGAGAAATAAATATAGGCTAGCTAGCTCAGGCAAGGCATCTAGGTGAGGGTCTCAAACCAGTGGCCCACAGGGCCATCGCCCTGCAGATGGGTTTTGCTTGGTCCACAGTGGTGATTTAGTTGCTAAGTTGTGTCCAACTTTTGCGATGCCATGGACGGTAGCCTGCCAGACTCCTCTGTCCATGATATTCTCCAGGCAAGAATACTGGAGTGAGTTACCATTTCCTCCTTCAGGGAGCCTTCCCAATCCAGGGATCGAACCCAGGTCTCCTGCATTGCAGGCAGATTCTTTACCGACTGAGCTAAGAGGGTCCATGGGGATCCTCCTAATCTTTTACACATGTCCTTCGTCCCCCTTCTGCCTTCTTTATTTGCTTTCCTTGTCTTGCTCCTGAGTTTATGAATTTACCGGCCTCATCCTAAGAAACACAAAGATGCTCCAGGAACTTCTGACATGGCTGGGAAAACAAGACTAACACACAGGCCAAGACGGCTGAGTGTGCCAGATCCAGATATATGGGAGTTTAGATGAGAGATCTCCTATGGAGATTACCGTAGAGGGATGTGTAGGGGAGAGTTGCATACTGAGCCTCGATGGAAGAGGAATGTCAGGATGGAGTTGCAGGGAGGAATGTCCCAGGATTGGGAAAGACAGGAGGGGCAGCCTGGAGAAGTTTCACTGGGTTGGGCTTCATTCCACACACAGCAGGGGGCACCTCTGAGATGTTAGCATAAGGGATTGATGATGGAGGCACAGAAGAATCCAGGAAATGTGAGTGGGGCGGGGAGCTGAAAAGAGGTACCAATTTGTGAGAAAGTCTGAAGGAGGTAAAGACTGGGTGTTGTGGAAGCTGAAGGAGGATCCAAGAATACTAAGCTTGAGGCTTCAGAGCATCTCAGAGACAGCTGCATACTAAGTCACTTCAGTCGTACCTGACTCTTGGCACAACCCTGTGGGCTGTAGCTCACCAGGCTTCTCTGTCCCTGAGATTCTCCAGGCAAGAATATTGGTGTGGGTTGTCATTGCCTCCAGGGCATCTTCCTCACCCGGGATCGAACCCAGTCTCTTTGTCTCCTGCATTGGCAGGCAGGTTCTTTACCAGTGCCACCTGGGAAAGCTATTGAGTCATGAAAATGGGGAAGTCGTCAGAAGGCGGCTGCTTGGGGTAGGGGTGAGAAGTTGAGAAATTGTGGTTGAAATTCATTTGATGGATGAAATGGGCAGCTGGCATTTAGATCTGTGGACCTGGAGATGGAGGTGGTGATTTAGGGGCTACACTGAGATTTTGAAGGGAGATGTTGGGAGAAAGAAGGTGGTGTGCAGAAAAGAGAGAGGCCCTGGAGAACAAGACCAATGTGGAATTAGAGGAGAGAGCACACTGATGTCAGTGGAGAGGACAATCAAAAGAAAGAGGTCCACTGACATCATCAAGTACAGAGGATCCAGGGAGAGCAGAGCAAAGCAAAGGCTGGGTTTTAGAGCTAGGGCGTGGCAGAAATTTTGGCGGGTGTGGAGAAGATGACCGCATAGTTCACAATCAAACAGACAGCGTGGTGGAGAAGAGGCTCTTTATCTCTAGGAGTGCGTGGTAGATAGAAGTGATGTCGCCGATCTGCTCGCCCACAGCATAGCAAAGCCAGTTTACCCAGACATAGAGTTGTGATGAAGGAAGGTACAGCATTCATTTGCAGGGCCCCAGGTTCAGTGGGTAAAGAATCTGCCTGCCATGCAGGAGATGTAGGAGATGCGTGGGTTCAATCCCTGGTTTAGGAAGATTCCCTAGAAGAGGGCATGGCAACCCACTCCCATATTCCTGGGAGAATCTCATGGACAGAAGGACCTGGCAGACTACAGTCCATAGGAAGATTCAGACATGACTGAAGTGACTGAGCGCACACACACACACAGTAAGAGTACTGAGAGTTCGTGCCCCAAAGACCTGAACCCCACATGCCACCCTACCCCATACCCGTGAATTCCAGGGAAGCATTCTCAAAGGCAATATTTGGGGTGAGGGCCACAGGGGACGTGACATTCTTCTGATTGGTTTGTGATGAAGTAACCAGGTGATGTTTCAGGAAGCTCTAGCCATCTATCTTCCGGTTCCAGCCGGTCTGGGGATCTAGTGCCTAGTCTCAGCTCAGCGTGTAGTTGTCATCCTCCACTTGGGTCAGGGTGCGGGGGGGTTGGGGGGAGG
>SJYA01001594.1:461749-504152 GCA_006410615.1 Neotragus moschatus
TAAGGTAGTGTCAGATTGTGATATATATCCCTTGAAGAGGAACTAGGACCTTGTTTTATCACTGAGCTATTGTCATTACTTTTCTCCTGTAACTGCTTCTCCCTTGTTTCTGCATTTCCTCACTTCCTTGCTAAGCAATGACTTGTTCCTTCTCTGGAACTCAGGGATGTTCTAGTAGACTAAAGCCTTTTTTCTACAAACAAGAGAAAGAGGAGGAGATTTTGTACCCAGGAGGGCCCTGCAGGGTCCTGCTTGGTGTCAGTGACAGTAAGAACAAAAGGAGATTTATGGAATTTTGAAGGCAGAAGGAGATAATAGTGAGAAAAGTACTGAATCTACTAAGGAGAGAGGATAAAATGAAGAAACGACCCAGATGTGATGGAGGGGGTGGATGGGGATACTAAGCTTGGATTTCACAATAGGCTGCATTCCCCCATCCTTCATCTTGGGCCCGGTCCTGGGTCCCCTCCCCTGTCCATGGTTCTCACTCTTGGGCTTAGGCAGCAGAGGGAAGTCAGGCGGCTGATCAGGTGATGTTACAAGTCCAAGCTCGCTCTGCTTGCTTCACAATAGGTGAATAAATCGGAAGGTGTTGAGGCAAGGAATAACAACTTTTTTCAGCAAGTTGACAGACTGAGAAGATGGTGGACTAGGGTTCCCCAAGGGTCTCCCAAGGGCTTCCCTGGTGGCTCAGACTGTAAAGAATCTGCCTGCAATGCAGGAGAACTGTGTTCGATCCCTGGGCCGGGAAGATCCCCTGGAGAAGGAAATGGCAATCCACTCCAGTATTCTTGCCTGGAGAATCCCATGGACAGAGGAGCCTGGCTGGCTACAGCCCATGAGGTCACAAAGAGTCATACACAACTGAGCAACTAACACAAATAGGGTCCCCCAAAACCATCTTATGATGTCTCAATGCCAGTTTCTTNGAAATGGCAATCCACTCCAGTATTCTTGCCTGGAGAATCCCATGGACAGAGGAGCCTGGCTGGCTACAGCCCATGAGGTCACAAAGAGTCATACACAACTGAGCAACTAACACAAATAGGGTCCCCCAAAACCATCTTATGATGTCTCAATGCCAGTTTCTTTTCTAGAACAGAGAAGGGGAGGAGGTGAGGAAGTAGAGTAAAACGTAAGTAAAAAGTAAAAAGGAAGTAGAATAAAAGTCTTGCAAAATATCTCCTGGAATGGCTAGCCTCGGGGTAGGGATGTGTTCAATTCTTCTTTTCTGCAGCTGACCCCACCTATCTATTCACAGATAGGTGGGGTCAGCCAAACAAAGGCATTTTAATATTCAGGCAGAGGAACAGAGTTCCCTGTGATAGGCCATTCTATATGCTTACAGGTAGTTGATGATCAGAACAAAAGCGTTTAGAAGCAAAGGTTAAAGTGAAATAAACATATTCAACATGGAGTCCAGATTTGCTCTTCCCTGTCACAGTGAGGCACTCTTGGGGATAGCGGTGTGTGTCAGTTGCTCAGTCATGTCCGATTCTTTGCGACCCCATGGGCTGTAGCCCACCAGGCTCCTCTGTCCATGGAATTTCCCAGGAAAGACTACTAGAGTGGATTGCCATTTCCTCCTGCAGGGTACCTTTCCCACCCAGGGATCAAACACCCGTCTCCTGCATGGCAGGCAGACTCTACTCTCTGAGCCTCTAGGATAAGGGAGGGTGTTCTTAGTTCAGGACTGGGACCCAGAGCAGCACCAGCAATGATTCCTTTTCCATCTTGCTCTGGATTCCTCCCTCCTTTCTCAGAAGCTCCCATCAAAAACGGTGCCTAGATATTGTCCAAAGGTTTGAAAACATCAGTAAAGCCCTCTGATTGGCCCCTGTTTTAGGCTCCCCAGGCACAGACAAACAGGAAGTAAAAGTGGGTAACCACGAGGAAGGTGGGGGCGAGGCCTGGGTTAATCATCAGAGTTCTTGGCAGCAAGTTCTGAGCCAGCCTGGGCTGAGACAGCAAGTAGCTACAGTTCTAAAGTTTTCAGTGTCAGAATCTGTCTCTTCAGAGCCTGGTTACCCACACTGACCCCATAACAAGCACCATGCCAACAGGCCCTGCGGTCATAGGAACATCAACAAGCAAGGAGGTGACTGCGAGGATGACCTCACTGGAAAAGCAAACACACACCCTGAGGGGAAGGAGACAGTGTGTTCACAGCTGGGCTGGGCTGGGGATGCTGTTCTGGAGAGTACTGGGAGGGAAAGGAGAACGGATGGAGGGATGGAGAGTGGACTTGGTCTAGACTGGAAGGGACAGTGTGAAGGAAAAGACAGATTTGTGCAGGAATTACAAGAGCCAGAAGGGGAAAAAATATTTAACTGCTGAGGATGACAGTCTAAAGGTTTTATTCTTACTGGGAGTTCAGAGATGCTAAAAAGGGAGGTCGATATTGATGAAGGAGATGTAGGTGGGCTATTAGGCCACTGACCACATGTAACCCGAAGGAGATCTGAAACATCCTGAACCTTGAAACTGGCATTTTCTCTTACAGGCTCACAGGTGGGTGTCTAAATGATACAGTTTGGCAATACCATATAAATGAGAACATTCACGTAGCCTATGACCCAGCTACTCCACCTGTGCTAGAATACACACACAGACACACACACTCACACACACACGTGCACACACACACATTATGATCGATTGTTACTCAGCTTTTAAAAGAATCAAGGAGTTCCATATCCAGGTGGTGCTAGTGGTAAAGAACTCGCCTGCCAATGCAGGAGATGCAAGAAGCATGGGTTCAATCCTTGGGTCAGGAATATTCCCTGGAGTAGGAAATGGCAACCCACTTCAGTATTTCTGCCTGGAAAATCCCATGGACAGCCAGTTGTATAACTGTGTGTGGTAGGATTTCATTTGATGAAAAAGAGAAAAATGGAGGAATTCCCTGGCAGCTTAGTGGTTAGGACTCTGCATTTTCATGGCTCAGAGCCTGGGATCAAACCCTTGGTTGGAGAACTAAGATCCCACAAGCTGCATGGAAAAAAAAAAAAAGGTATGTATTTTATATCGTAGAAAAACATAAATACTTTCTATGTTTGTATTACAAGGAATTTTTTAAGAAACCATTTGGTTGAGGTATGATTGACATACAAAAAGATGTACATACTTAGGGACTTCCCTGGTGGTCCAGTGGTTAAGATGCCACACTCCCAATGCAGGGGGCCCAGGTTCAATCCCTAGTCAAGGAACTAGATCCCATGTGCTACAACTAAGAGTTCGGATGACACANGAATTTTTTAAGAAACCATTTGGTTGAGGTATGATTGACATACAAAAAGATGTACATACTTAGGGACTTCCCTGGTGGTCCAGTGGTTAAGATGCCACACTCCCAATGCAGGGGGCCCAGGTTCAATCCCTAGTCAAGGAACTAGATCCCATGTGCTACAACTAAGAGTTCGGATGACACAAGTGAAGATTCCTCACGTTGCAACAAAGATCCTGGTGCAGCCAAGTAAATAGATAGTTTTTTTTTTTTTAAGCTGTACATATTTAATTATATTAAATAATGTCATGAGTTCACAAGGAACTCAATAGTAGTCACTTTGGGGGTCAGATTAGAAAACTGAGGTTTCAAGCAGAGGCACTTTGTAACTCAAAACTCTTCTGTAGGGTGTAGTGTTTTTAATTTAATTTTTAAATTTCATATTGGAGTATAGTTGACCAACAATATTTTAGAACAGCAAAGTGATTCAGTTACACATATAAATATATCTATTCTTTTTCAAATTCTTTTCCTATTCAAGTACTTATAAAGTATTGAGCAGAGTTCCTTTTGCTATACAGGAGGTCCTTGTTGATTATCCGGGTAAAAAAAGCAGTCCATCCCAAGCTCTGTAATGTCCTTCCTCTCCACCCTCCCCCTCCCACCATAGGTTCCTTCTCTAAGTCTGTGGGTCTGTTTCTATGATGCAAGTAACTTCATTTGTATCATTTTTTTAAAGATCCCACATATAAATATCCTATGATATTTGTCTTTCTCTGTGTGACTTACTTTACTTAGTATGATATCTCCAGGTCCATCCACGTTGCTGCAAATGGTATTAGTTCATTCTTTCTAATGGCTGAGTAATATTCCATTGTGTTTATGTACCACATCTTCCTTATCCATTCCTCTGTTGATGGACATTAAGGTTGCTTCCATGTCTCGGCTACTGTAAACAGTGGTGCAGTGAACATTGGGGTGTAGGTATCTTTTTGAGCTGTGGTTTTCTCTGTATATATACCCAGGAGTGGAATTGCAGGGTCACATGGTAGCTCTATTTTCAGTTTTTTAAGGAATATCCATACTGTTCTCCATAGCGGCTGTACCAATTTACATTCCCACCATGTACAGAATAGTTTTAAACATGTGTATATATTATTTAGCCTGATCATTTCAGTGACCACAGTTTGATAATGAAAATCTGATAAACATGAATTCTCATGGGGCCAATGGAGAAGGAAATGGCAACCCATTCCAGTGTTCTTGCCTGGAGAGAATCCCCAGGGACAGAAGAGCCTGGTGGGCTGGGCTACAGTCCATAGAGTAGCAAAGAGTTAGACAACTGAAGCGACTTAGCATGCAAATGGGCACAATGGAACAGAGGGTCTCTATTTTTGTTCTCTCTCTATTATCTGGCCTGAAAGCTGTACCCCTAAAAGTCACTCCTCTGGTTTACATTGGAGGCAAGCCTAAGTGGTGGGAAGAAGATTGGGTCTGGAGTCATTCATTAATTCCCAGCCTGCCAGGGCTTCCTGTGCCAGCCAGCATTCCAGGTTCTGCTCCCCTAATCACTGTGCGGTCATGAGCTCTCAGGTTCTCATTTCCTTGTACAGTAAGGTATTAATGGTTCTCAGGACTTCTTTGGTGGTCAAGTAGTTAAGAATCCTCCTTCTAATGCAGGGGACGCAGGCTTGATCCCTGGTCCAGGAACAAAAATATCACATGCCGAGGGGCAATTAAACTCCGGAGCTTGAGAGCTGGTGCGCTGTAACTACTGAGCCAGCATTCCAGAGTATGTGAGCTGCAACTACTGAGCCCGTACACCGAAACTTCTGCAGCCTGTGTGCCTAGGGCCCCAACTCTGCAACAAGGGAAGCCACAGGAATAAGAAGCCTGTGCACTGCAACTAGAGAGTAGCCTCGACTCACCACAGCTAGAGAAAGATTGCTGGCAGCAAGGAAGACCCAGAAAAATCAGAAATAAATCCGAAAGAAAGAAAGACAGAAACAAAGTTTCTGAAGGTACCTGCAACCAGGAGGGTAAGAGCCCTATATACATATTCAGTTCAGTTCAGTTCAGTCGCTGAGTCCTGTCTGACTCTTTGTGACCCCATGAACCGTAGGCCTCCCTGTCCATCACCAACTTCTGGAGTTTACAGAAGCTCATGTCCATTGAGTTGGAGATGCNCAAATTTGCCTGTTACTCCAGGTGTTTCTTGACTTCCTACTTTTGCATTCCAGTCCCCTATAATGAAAAGGACATCTTTTTTGGGTGTTAGTTCTAAAAGGTCTTGTAGGTCTTCATAGAACTGTTCAACTTCAGCTTCTTTATACACATATTCAAAGTATTCATAAATTATCATCAGAGTCATTATCCAAAGTCACAGCAGAAAAGTTCAATTCCCTGCAGATGGTGAGGATGGAATAAATGAAATGCCTAGTCCTGAAATGAATATATTTGGGGGAGGGGTACCAGTAGGTTGCCTCCAGAAATAAAGTCACTTATAGAAAACTGCGAAGCATCTGTGCATAATGGATGAGACCACCAAGTCCAGAAGCATTTCATCCTAACAGATGGTAAGTGGAGTGTACAGAAAACTGGGGGACACCCAAATCCAATTAGTATCCAAGCATATTTCATGCTCGCTAAATGGCAGGTACACACCAAGCACTTTATTTATTTAATCCTCTGTGTGTGTGTGTGTGTGTGTGTGTGTGTGTGTGTGTTTAATTGCTAAATGGTGTCTGAATTTTTTGTGACCCCATGGACTTTAGTCTGCCATGGATTCTCCAGGCAAGAATGCTGGAGTAGGTTATAATTTTCTTCTCCAGGTGATCTTCCTGACCAAGGGACTGAGCCCGTGTCTTCTGCATTGGCAGGTAGATTCTTTACCACTGAGCCAGCATGTAAGCTCATTTGAGAACAACTCTATTATTTCCACTGTAGAGAAAAGAAATGTGAGGCAGTGAGAAGTAAGGGAATTTGCCAAAGTTCGCAGCATGAAAATGGTACAGTGGGATGCTCATTCCATGTAGTCTGACCCCAAAGGCCATGAAGTCCTCCTTAGCTAAAATGGTCTGAGTGCTTGCTGAGGAAAATCAGGCTTATGAAACAGTGGTAGCTTTTCAACATCTGACTGGAGAAGGTACTACCATATTGTTTCCTAAACTTTTCAGATAACAAGTCATTATTCTTGTAACTGCTTCTTAAAATGTAACGTGCCTGTGAGTCCCACAAGGACCTGTTAACATGCAGATTCTACATAGAGAACAGATTTGTGGTTGCCAAGAGGGGTGTGGGTGAGGGAAGGAATGGGAGTTTGGAATTAACAGATGTATACTATTATATATAGAATGGATAAACAAGAAGGTTCTACTGTATAGCACAGGGAACTATATTCGATAACCTATGGTAAACCATAATAGAAAATAATATGAAACACACATACACATATATAATTGAATCACTTTGCTGTACAGCAGAAATCAACACATTGTAAATCAACTGTGCTTTAATAAATTTCTTTTTAATATTTATTTATTTGGCTGCACCAGTTCTTAGTTGTGGCATGTGGATCTAGTTCCCTGATCAGGGATTGAACCCAGGCTCCCTGAATTGGGAGCATGATGTCTGGATGACTAGACCACCAGGGAATAAAATTAAAAAAAAAAAAAAAGCAGATTCCGATTCTACACGTCTGGGCAGGTCTGAGAGTCTGCCAGCTCCCTTGTTACTGGTCTGAGGACCACACTTTGAGGAGTAAGGCTCTAGCTAGAGGCCAAGAGAAATGGATTTCCCCATTGAAAAATGAACAAACTGGACTCTGTTAGAACTTCAGTCTCCTATGAAGCCATTCCCAACTGCTGAAGCCCCTCGGAGACCCCAAACACAGGCCAGGCTCTTGGTTGCTCTTCCAACAGACAGCTTTTTCCCCAGTGTCACCCATGGAGCCCTGGGAGTGGAGGGTGCTCTTCCTGGAGCAGTTTCTCTTGCTGAGCGGATCAGGTGAGTGAGGGTCCCTGAGTCGGTTTGAGTGGCACCCATGGAGAGCAGGGGACAGCCTCCTGTGCTCTGTAAATGTTTGCTTTCGAGCAGAATGATGAATGAGAGTGACCTGGATGATGAACTGTGTGGGTTAGTACAACCGCTGAGGTGGGTGGAAGGTCGACTTTGACTGTCGTGTTCAGGGGCCGGTCCTCGGTGTAAAATTCTGGGTGTGAGAAGCAGTTTGTGTTTTGTGAGGGCAAAAGCTCTAGTCAGTCTTGTTGCTCTGCCAGACCCTCGCTAGACTATTTGTTGCTTGAGTGAAACAATGAGAAACTGGGGGAGCAATGGAGCGACTGAGACCATTACTAGCTACCCGGTCTGGGCACAGCACTGCCCTGTGGATGACTCACATCCTGCTGCCCACTCACCCTCTCAGACTGAAGCCACATCTCTCTGGCAGCGGTGGTGAGGGGCTGACCCCTTTCCCCTTCTGCCATGGGAGCATCATTACACACAGTTCCTGAGTTTCTAGCAAGTTGCCTTTCTTCCCTGCTTTCCTGGCAAGAGCTGAGAAAGTTGGGTCTTGGGGAAAACGGAGTCCTGGTTGAGGTCTCCGGACAGGCCTTACTGAAGAAGTGTGCAGGCACACCTTGCTGTCCAGTAGCTTGTTTCGGACCATTTCAAGCTTTAAGAGCTGTGTTTTTCTGCCCTGTCTGTCTGGGTTGTATGGCGCATCTTGCCCAAGTGCACAGATCTTCCCTTTCAAAACCAAAGGGAAGAGACCAGGGGTGGGAGCAGTCAGGAAGGAGACATATAAAAATCTAGAGTGGGTGGACCGGTCCCCCACCCCTTGTGTTGGCAGAGGAACAGACTGACCTGTTTTCCCAACACGACCAAAATCCAGGTCTTTATTGCTGTGAGTTGCTGGTTTGAGGCCATTCTCAACCAAAGAGTCTCCACATCAGAGCCTGGCTGTGCGGGTGCTTGAAAGCACTCTTCCCCTACCTCCCCTCTCTGTCTGGAACTTTCCCTGGACCTTGTCAGGGCAGAGCTGAGGATACTGGGTGGTCAGTGCTGCTGGATGGAGAGTGAGCAAATGTTTGAAGACAGAGGCCAGCCACACCAGAGCAGGTGGGAGAGTAGTGGTGAGGATGGTGATGTGTGGTCTGTACTTGAATTGTTGTTCTGAACCTATTTCTGGAGGAAGTGCTAGGGCCACAGCAGTGAAAGCCTGGAATCCTAACAACTAGGCCACCAGGGAACTGCCTGGTTTTCTTTCTTGAGAAGTCTGAAGAGAACAGGGTTTTCAGTAACTGTAAGATAAGGTCAGGCCACTGTATCAACTTTATTTCTGGGAAGAACATGCGCTCTGATTTCCTGCCTCTTCTTACTCTGGGGAAAGGGTGGGGGCAATGTTTTTTTCAAATTTATTTTTTAACTTATTTTTAAATTGGAGTATAATTACTTTACAATGTTGTGTTGGTTTCAGCTGTACAACAATGTAACTCGGCTATAAGTATACATATATCCCCTCTCTCTTGAGCCTCCCTCCCACCACTCCCATCCCACCGCTTTAGGTCATCACAGAGCATGGAGCTGAGCTCCCTGTGCTATACAGGAGCTTCCTACTAAAGGGGAGCAATCTTGAAGTCAGGTCTCTTAAAATTGCCTTCTCTTCTAACAGGGTTGGAAGAGGCTTAAAATACATGCTGTAAAAGCAACAGACTTAATGAAAAGAAAGAGGAAAGAAAGGGGAAGTAGATACATTACCTTAAGTGCAAAGAAGAGTTACCACATCAGGGCATCCTATTTGCCTCTGCACTTACTGAAAGCCAAGGAAAACGCACTTAGACTCCAAGTTTGTGGAGTTCTTCTGGTTTAACTGTTGCTTCTTTCTCTGTGCCTCAGATTCTTTGTAAAATAAGGTAAAAGGGGACTTCCCTGTTGGTCCAGCGCCTAAGACTCTGTCTTCCCAGTGCAGGGGGCCCAGGGTTTGATCCTTGGTCAGGGAACTAGATCCCACATGCTGCAACTAAGAGATTCGAATGCCACAACCAAGATCTGATGCAGCCAAATAAATAAATAAAAATAAGTATTACCAAAAAAAGCATAAGAGTGATCAAGATGGTGGAGTAGTAGGAGGTGAAGATTGCTCTCTCAAAAATGAAAGAAGTTTAAAAAAAAGAGAAATTAAGGTAAAAGTACCTCAAGAGAGGTTTACAGGAGCATCATATGAGATAATGCATGCAGAGCTCCTGATAGGGTGCCTGACTTTGAGTGAACAGGGTAGGTGCTACAACTTCACTCATCTGTGACTGCAGCCAAGCCGAGGGGAGTGGTGGGTAGGGACGGGGTGGTTTTCCTTTATCCTAAGGCTCCCACCTTCTCTTTCCTGGATATCTCCCCCCTCCCCCACCCCTCCCCCACCCATGCCCCATCCAAGTCCTAATGAATGGAATGAATGGTCTCTGAAACTGCCTTGGACTGGGGCCTGGCTAACAGTGCTCCCATCCTCCACTGCAGTTCCCCCTCCTCTAAGCAGATCATTTCCTAGATGCTTCCTTCCTGCCCAGTGAATGGTGACTTCAGACTGCAAGTCTCTCTGAGCTCAGAGAGTACACAGGGGCCTTGGCTCTTCCTTTTGTCTGTCCCTCTGCACATCTGGTGGGGCTGGTGAGTCAGATTTCCCAGCTCTCAACAGTTCAACTCCACTCATGTGGAGTCAGTGAGAGAGGGAATCATCTCCAAGAAAACTCCTAACCCACAGTGCCCAGGCTGGTGTTCATTGGCACTCAGCAGGCTGCCTTATGCAATTCTTTTGGAAGTGAGTGTGGGTGATGGATCCTTAGCTCCTGGGCGATGTGGCAGGGATTCACCAAAGATCCCGGGAGTGGTCAGAGTCTGGGCCAGGCCTAGGCTTCCTATTCCTAAGCCAGCAAGCCCATTCACCTGCCCTGAGCCACATACTATATCCCATCTTGCTGTCCCCAGGTTCCTGGCAGTGGGCCCGTTTCTCATGGGTCCCATTCTGTTTTTTCACCTTTAAGTTATTTTATTCTCTTTAAAAAATTATTTATTTTTAATTGGAAGATAGTGAAAGTGTTAGTCGATCAGTTGTGTTCGACTCTTTGCAACCCCATGGACTGTAGCCCATCACGCTCCTATCCGTGGAATTCTCCAGGCGAGAATACTGGAGTGGGTTGCCATGCCCTCCCCTGGGGATCTTCTGGACCCAGGGGTTGACCCGTATCTCCTACATTGCAGGCAAATTCTTTACCATCTGAGCAACCAGAGAAGCCCAATCTGAGGAAAACTGCTCCACAATATTGTGCCGATTTCTGCCATATATCAACAGAAATCAATCATAGGTATACATGTCTCCTTCCTCTTGAAGCTCCCATCCACCTTCCACCCCATCTCACCCTCTAGGTTGTCATAGAGCACTCGGTTCGTGCCCCTGCATCATACAGCAAATTCCCACTGGCTATCTATTTTAAAGATGGTAATGTTTATGTTTTCATTCTACTCTCTCAATTTATCCCACCCTCTCCTTCCCCTACTGTGTCCACAAGACTGTTTCCCTTCCACCTCCATTCTTTTAATTTTTCCGTCTCAGGTATACATGAGTTCCCAATCTTGAACCACCCCCCCCACTCACCCCATATCAACTCTCTGGATCATCCCCGTGCACCAGTCCCAAGCATTCTGTATCCTGTATCGCATATAGACTGACGATTCGTTTCTTATATGATAGTATACATGTTTCAGTGCCATTCTCCCAAATCTTCCCACCCTCTACCTCTCCCTCAAAGTCCAAAAGTCCATTCTATACATCTGTGTCTCTTTTGCTGTCTCGCATACAGGGTTATCATTACCATGTTTCTAAATTCCATATATATGAGTTAGTATACTGTACTGGTGCTTTTATTTCTGGCTTACTTCACTCTGTGTAATTAGCTCGTTTCATCCATCTCATTAGAACTGATTCGAATGTATTCTTTTTAATGGCTGAGTAATACTCCATCGTGTATATGTACCACAGCTTTCTTATCCATTCATCTGTTGATGGACATCTAGGTTGTTTCCAAGTCCTGGCTATTATAAACAGTGCTGGAATGAACATTGGGGTACATGTGTCTCTTTCAGTTCTGGTTTCCTCCCACCTCCATTCTTTATCAGCAGTGGGAGAAGTCTGAAAGAGCTTGGCTTGGATGGCAGCTCTGACANACTCCATCGTGTATATGTACCACAGCTTTCTTATCCATTCATCTGTTGATGGACATCTAGGTTGTTTCCAAGTCCTGGCTATTATAAACAGTGCTGGAATGAACATTGGGGTACATGTGTCTCTTTCAGTTCTGGTTTCCTCCCACCTCCATTCTTTATCAGCAGTGGGAGAAGTCTGAAAGAGCTTGGCTTGGATGGCAGCTCTGACACGTGACACACACATCTCTAAATATGAGCTCTGCACAGTAGGCCTTCAGCTAGTTGTTGAATTTTTTTAATATTTACTTTTATTTATTTATTTGGTTGCTCCAGGTCTTAGTCATGGCACTCAGGATTTTCTAGTTGTGGCATGAAGGATCTAGATCCCTGATCATGGATTGAACCTAGGCCCCATGCCTTGGGAGTGTGGAGACTTAGCTACTGGACCATCAGGGAAGTCCCTATTTGTTATATTAAGAGTTTGGAGATTGACCCAGCCCTGGATTAGACATCCTAAGGACTTTACATACGTTGATTGAGTCTTCACAACAACCCCACGAAGTAGCAACTCTCAGCCTCTCCACTGTGCAACCTGATGGACCGTAGCCCGTCAGGCTCCTTTCTCCATGGGGTTCTTCAAGCAACAATTCTGGAGTGAGTTGCCATGCCCTCCTCTAGAGGATCTTCCCAAACCAGGGACTGAACCCACATCTCTCATGTCTCCGGCATTAGCAGGCAGTTTCTTTACCACTAGTGTCACCTGGAAGCCCTAAACAGATAAGGAAACAGAGAGAGAGAGGGTACTTGTCCCTGGTCAAGCGACTAGTGAGTAGCAGAGCAGGTAGCTCAGGTTAACTGTCCACACATTTAACCGCTAGACCAAATGGCCTTGCTAGGGTTCAAGAGATCATGTCTAACACCTTGATTCTAACAGAAACATTACCCTTGGGATCTCTGCCCTCTTTCCCGTGTTCAGCCATAAGGTCAGAACCAGTGCCATTTGTCTGTGAACTGGTGATGCTCACACCTCTATTTTTCCATTTCAAGGCCCTGAAACTTTTCTCCACAGATCCCTACCTCTCCTCCCCATGAGAGGATGAGGCATTCCAGCCAAGAGAAGTCCAAGTCTCTAAGGGCCACACCCTACGGATCCTCTCCCCAGATGAGATGGCCAACACCCAGCCCAACCCTCACCTCTCCTGACAGCCCCATTGGCAGAGGCACTATGAATGTTGTCCTGAGGAGGAAGGGTATAGTCCTTCTACAGCCTGAAGATGCTCAGAATTCACATGCATCGCAAGGGGAATTGCCTGAATCTTTGCCCCAGCACTCTCCTCAAATCCCACCAAGGGGCTTGGCCTGTGCTCTTAGCTTGCTGGATATTCACCATGGCTGCCCTGCCGCCTTCAACAGAGGTTGTCCAACAAGTGTTTGCCAACTTAAAGGGCTAGTACCACAGACTGGGTACTAGCAGTCCATGGGCAGAATGAAAAAACAAACAAACACATACCAGGGAAAGTTCTAGGTAATTGCCTTAATAACTTGCTTTGGAAATTATTGTTTTAAAATGGCAGAACAGTAAAGACCTGTAACATGTCAGTCCTTAATTTTTTCATAACCTTGCAAGGAAGTAAAGGCGGAGGGAGGTGTACAATTTAAGGTGCCAGAATTACATCAGATTTGCACTCCAGGGTCAGTGCTCCTCAACATTGCCCACTTCCTTTTTTTGGCCACGACCTTGGGACTCAGAACTTTCTAAGTTACTCATATAACTTCACCAGATTTTCTAGGTAGGTCAGAGGAAACTCAGGTGGAGTTTTAAACCTCCATAGATGAGCCAGACTTAGCAATGATTTACGTCTTTGTTCCTGCTATTCAGTGTCCAGCTGCTAGAGATGGCTAAAGGCCGGGAAGGCTCCAGAACATTCTAAGCCTTCCCAACATTCTAAATATTTCTGTTGGGAATTCTTTAATCTCACTACAAACCCTGACAAGAGACCACGACCTTAATCTTTTGATCTTAGGCCGAATAATGAAATGCCCCCAAATGTGCAAAGCAAATCTTTTAATGTCAATACTACATTATATATGCCATGTAGGGGCACCAGAAATCAATTTACCTAAAAATAAGAAAGTTTCCGGTGGTCCGAAGAGAACACCTCAGACACCCTTTTCTACATCAGAAAACAGGAATATTCACGGAAACCACAAAACGGAAATTAGCATTCACTGAACACCTACTGAGTTCTAGTTCCATTCACACTCGTTAACTCGTTTAATTCCCACCACTAGGTAGGTATGCTGCTGCTGCTGCTGCTGCTGCTAAGTCGCTTCAGTCGTGTCCGACTCTGTGCAACCCCATAGACGGCAGCCCACCTGGCTCCCCCGTCCAAATGTTAACAATTTACATTTCCCATTACGCAAGAGNCGGGGCCGGCGACGCAGTGGGGTTCTGCTTTCGTCGCTGCCCGCCTCCCTACCCTACCCTACCCTACCCCTACCCGACCCCACCCCCCCCCACCGCATCCCGCCCGCCCGCCCGCCAGTCCGTCCGTCTGTCCGTTCGTTCGTTCGTTCGTTCGCCCGCCCGCGGGCCTTTTTGGCGGTCCGCTGGTGGCGCGCGCGCGGGAACGGCCCTTTTCCGGTTTTCGCGGGGAGGGTGACCGGGGCCGGCTGCTCGGGGGCCGGGCCGGGCGCGTGCGGGCGGAGGTGGTCCCCGGCGNCGTTCGTTCGTTCGTTCGTTCGCCCGCCCGCGGGCCTTTTTGGCGGTCCGCTGGTGGCGCGCGCGCGGGAACGGCCCTTTTCCGGTTTTCGCGGGGAGGGTGACCGGGGCCGGCTGCTCGGGGGCCGGGCCGGGCGCGTGCGGGCGGAGGTGGTCCCCGGCGCCACGTGCCCGGCGCGTTCTCTCCGGGTCGGGGACAGCAGATCGCGGATGGCTGGCCGGGCCGGGGCCCCCAGTCCCAGTGGGTCGGCGCGGAGTGCGGGACCGGCCCCCAAGGGCGCACTACTATTGTTACTCCTCTCCCTTCTTCCAGGATGAATTTGCGTCCTTTCTCTTCTCCGCCATGGAATTCTGCACCGTGTTCCTAGCCCTCCAGAGCCAAAGAAACCCCAGACAACAGATGCCCATACGCAGCGTATAGCAGTAACTCCCCAGCTCGGTTTCTGTGCCGTAGTTTACAGTATTTAATTTTATATAATATATATTATTTATTATAGCATTTTTGATACCTCATATTCTGTTTACACATCTTGAACGCCGCTCAGTAATTCTGATTCATTCAAGAACCACTATAGAGAATGGCAACGACCGTGGCACCGCTCATTACCACTGCTATTGCTGCTACTGCCGCTTCTGGTCCGTTGGTGGACTACCTATGGATGCTCATCCTGGGTTTTATTATTGCGTTCGTCCTGGCATTCTCCGTGGGAGCCAATGATGTGGCAAATTCGTTTGGTACAGCCGTGGGATCAGGTGTAGTGACCCTCAAGCAAGCCTGCATTTTAGCTAGTATCTTTGAGACAGTGGGCTCTGTCCTCCTGGGGGCCAAAGTGAGCGAGACGATCAGGAAGGGCCTAATTGACGTGGAGATGTACAACTCGACCCAAAAGCTGTTGATGGCCGGCTCCGTCAGTGCGATGTTTGGTGAGTTCTCCGCCACCACCGCCCCTGCCAGGATTGTCCTCTTGGTGGGTTAGTGAAGTCCTGTCATGGGTAGTTCCATTCTTGTGTTCTGAAGCTTTTCAGATGGTTACCTTCAGTAATATGCGCTGCGTACGTTACTGGAATTCTGCCTTGTGCCTTAATCGAACTTGACGTGTTTTCAGGTTCTGCTGTGTGGCAACTCGTGGCTTCCTTCTTGAAGCTGCCCATTTCTGGAACCCATTGTATCGTCGGTGCAACCATTGGTTTCTCCTTGGTGGCAAAGGGGCAGGAAGGTGTCAAGTGGTCTGAACTGATAAAAATTGGTACGTTTCATTCTAAATGTCTTTTTATTGTCGTGTTACCACAAGGAGGAGGCATTGTGTGTGGGAGTAAGTAGATGGTGTCAAGTTGGAGGGATGGATTAAAGTTTTGGAAAGGGAGGACTGAGAGGGAGGAACGTTTGGGTTCCTGATTTTCATTAGGTGATGTTTCTTTTAATGTGTTCTATTCCAGTGTTGTCTTGGTTCGTCTCTCCTCTGCTTTCTGGTATTACATCTGGGATTTTATTCTTCCTGGTTCGTGCATTCATCCTCTGTAAGGTAATCTTCCCCCACCTCCACCTCTCACATGACCTGGAGTAGGTCACATTCAGTGGTATTCAAACCGATAGCATTTTTACAAGTGTGATGGGTGTGTAGGAGTGTGACCTTGGAGTTAGAAACATTGTTTTGTACCTAACTTCTTGGAAAGAAGAAAGTTTTCAATACCCAAGAAGGCATTTGGAAAGGAGAAATTAAATGAACCCTAAGGGGTGCCAAGAAATTGAAGAGATTGTAAGCAGGAAAAGATTAATGTATTTGGTGTGACTTTGTGTAGCTGTATGCAGGTTAAAACTGCCATCATAGGCAGACCCACCCTTTTTTTTTAATTGGAGGATAATTGCTTTACAATATCATGTTGGTTTCAGCTGTATAACAACTTGAATCAGCCATAAGTGTTACTTGTATCTCTTCCTTAAGGATCACACCTCCCCACCCCCAGGTCATCACAAAGCACTGGCCTAGGGTTATACAGCAGCATCCCGCTAGCTATTATTTTACACATGGTAGTTTATATATGTCAATGCTACTTTCTCAATTAGTCCCAACTTCCCCTTCTCCCCCTGCTGTGTCCACAAGTCCATCTGCTTCTCTATCTCAGCCCAGTTTGAATTGTAAGCTTGAGTGCCCCGAATGGCTTTTTCTTAACTGCCAGTTAAAATGGAATAGTTTGGGTCCCTACCTAATTATCTGTGTAGTGTTGATTATTGAAACCAGTTTATGAACTTCATAGTGGGGACTCCTACCTCTCACAGTGACTTGACTTTAATATCTCAGAATAGGTAAAAAGCAACCAGTAAAGGTAAAAATCACAAAAGTCTGTTTAGTTTTTCTTGGCAGAAAAATTCCAGATAGCCATTTAATTTCCTGTCCCTTTGAAAATCCCTTTTGAAGGACCCGATAGCATTTCTTTTATCATGAAGTCTAATGCTGACTCCAAAATAAATGTAGACAACGGGATGTTGTTGGACTGAGTTACAGTAAAAATAAACGCATGTTTTTTCTCAGTAAACAAAGTTGTCCTTTTCCTGAGGTGAATGACTCTTTAGTCCATTGTAAGTGCTTAAATTCTCCTAAACTGAAGAAATCTGAGTGAAGGGAGACATGTAGCTTAATCCCAAGTGGTAAGAATGTACTGAGCCATTTGTTTGGTCTAGTTCTAAGCTTCTCTTGGGAGGATTTGTACTTTCTATAGAAATTCTATGATTGGTATAAAGTGACTCACTAATCTGTTTACCATGGCCTGAGTCTGGCAAAAGATAGCAATATAGTACTTTGAAAACTTGGAACTTCTATAGCTTAGTGTAATTTGAGAGTAAAAATTGTCTTATTAAGGAAGCAGGTAATGATTTGCACCTACCCCTACCCCTCCCACTCCCCGCTGCTGTAGAATATAATAGGATGCTTCAGTTTGAGGGCAACTTAGCCAGGGATCAGAACGCAGAATTCATAGAAGCTCCTGTTAGGAATTCCTGCTCATAAAAGTTTTTTTTTTCCATAATTTTATTTATCTTTGGCTGTGTGGGGTTTTTGCAGGTGCGTGAGCCTTCTCCAGTTGGATTGTGAGGGCCCCTCTTTGCCATGGCCTCTGCCACTGGGGCTCCTGGGATCTAGAGCACAAGCTGTTGTAGTGCACAGGCCCAGTTGCTCCCGCTGGCATGTGGGATCTTCCCAGACCAGGGATTGAACCCGTGTCTCCTGCATTGTGGCACACCACTGAGCCACCAGGGAAGTCTTTGCGCATAAAGGTTTTACACAGGGGTCTGATTCTTTTGATTCTGCAGAGGCTTTGTGTGTCTCAAACCAAAAGACTTCTTTTCTGGAGGGGGAATGGTCATGCTCTCAGGTACAGAGTGGGATTTTCAGCTGCTCAGACCTCATTTGGGGAACACATGCCAGGTATTTTTGCCCTCAGTTCTTGAGAACTTAAGTTAGCTGTATTAACTTCTATATATACCTCATGGGGTATGAAGATGGACATGATCAAGAATGATTGGAACTGTATTTAAAACTATTCAAGGTGAACTTGGAGAATCGCCACTGGCCCTCCCTCCCCCTCCCCAGGGGCAGGCACATGCCCTTGTTTCTAATCTACCAATAAGAGATGAATTTTTAGGTGATGAGACTGAATATTTCTGGTTACTGTTAGACTTTAACATCTCTGAATGATAACCTGGCTGTTAAAATCTAAATATTTGACCATTAAGATACTTTTCAACTAAAAATTCTGTTTTGGAAATTAACAACATCGTAAAGGGCTTTTAGACATTTTCAGTCTTCTGAATGTTCCGAGGGTGTTGGTTAGGGTGTTGGTAGGGAAGAGCAGAGCGAAAGTTAAGGACTGGGACAGTAAACAAGGGAGGGGGCAAAGAAGCTTTCCTGTTAAGTGCTTGAATTCCAGTCAAAGAAGATGGGTCTTTCAGTATTCCTCCCTTTTGTCAGAAATCATGTTAAGTCTATCTAGGGCATCTTTTCAGACGTGTCCAGTGTATAAAAAAAGAACTGTCCTGGTTGAAAATGAGTTAGGAAGACGCCCCCCCTTTCCCATCCCATATAGCAAGGTGATGAGATGTTTACTTCGAGATAAAGTTTTAGATGTGTGTTTAGATGAATCTGTGTTGGTAAACATTCTCTTAAAACAGCCCTGGTTGCCTCGGGGGAGTGGTTGAGTGGGGTTCGGAGGTAACGGGAGGGAGGGAGGAAGAGAAGCCCCTACATAATGTCTGGAACCCGCATGGATTTTGATGTGGGTGTGGAGCAGGGGGAGTCTGAAGTTCCTTGAAGAATTTCTTAAAACCACAGAGTATTTTTAGAAGAAAAAGGTATATACAGCTCAGGGTCATAACCTTACTGCCCTTGGGGTGGGGCCCACATCATTGAATGGCTCAGGGATGCCTAGGTTTTACTGGCTCTTTTATTTTGTCCGGTCCCTTATCTGTAGCATTCTTTTAGGCTGCAGATGAGGAAGATTGGGGAACTGATGTTCAGGTGGTTTTCATCCAGGGCCCATCATCTCTGCTGATTGGGAATGGCACCTCTGCTTTCTGGTTCCTTAATCTTAAGCCATTAACTTAGTCTTCCCATGTATTATTGATGAGTCTTTTCCTTGTCTCTACCTCTCCCAAGATTTTCCATTGGATCTAAGATAGCATTAAACCTTTAGGCTGACAACATCTTTGAGGTTTAGCCTTCCCATGTGTTAAGATCTGTGCCCTTTTTTGTTTTTCCTTAGAATTTATTTTCAGCTGTGCTGGGTCTTTGTTGCTATGCGTGGACCTCATTGGGGGGTGACTTCTCGTTGCAGAGCACAGGGTCTAGGCACTCGGGCCTCAGTAGTTGTGGCATATGGGCTCAGTAGTTATTGCTCCCAGGCTCTAGAGCACAGGCTTAGTAGTTGTAGTACACATACTTACTTGCTCCTAAGCCTGTGGGATCTTCTAGGAGCCAGGGATTGAACCCATGTCCCTTGTATTGATAGCTGGATTCTTGACCAGCTGCACCACCAGGGATTCCCTGATGGCTCAGCAAGTAAAGAATCTGCCTGCAATGCAGGTGATGTGGGTTCAGACCCTGGGTTGGGAAGATCCCCTGGAGGAGGAAATGGCAACTCACTCGAGTATTCTTGCCTGAAAAATCTAATGGACAGAGGAGCCTGGCAGGTTATAGTCCATGGGTTTGCAAAGAGTTGGACTTACAGGTGCCACCAGGGAAGAAGCCCTGTGCTCTTGTTTTTAACTCTTTTTTTTCAGTCACACTGGCCTCCTTGCTGTTCCTCAAGACAATTCAAGCATTTGCCTCAGGGTCTCTGTATTTGCTCATGTCTCTGGAACATTCTGCCTTCCAGATAGCTTGTTCTCTAGCTGCTGTTTCTCTACCTGGGTGTGTGCCTGGCTACATGGCTTTATGGCTTGTTGATGTAACACATCTGTGTCGTGGCTCCAGTAATAATCTTTGGACTACCCCCTCCTTCCCAAATTAAAGTGTGCCCCTCCTTCCATCACTGCTTCCTTCCCCTTTTTCTTCAGAGCATCATTCTGTATTAGAATGTCAATGTCAGCTCTGTGAGTAGACTTTATCTCATTCACTCCCATATTTTCGTTCCCGAAATGGTGCTTGGCACACAGTCTGTTGATTGAGGAGATGACCTCATATACGATTGATTTTTTATCTTAGCACTTTGGTAAATCATTAGTTGTGGCTTATTTATCAAATGTCTAGATAAGATGGTTGTCGCTAGCATATTCTACATGTTTTATATTTGAGAAATCATTGCAGGTATAAAGTCAGGTAAGAGATGTTGTAATAACTCATAGTCTGTTTCTTGACCTCTCTCACAAATGTAGAATACATCTTCAGGTGTGTGCTCAGATTTTTATCTGGACATGAGGTACCTTAGAGCCTGGGTCCCCACCTCCCTGTTCGAACTGGGTCACACATCAGGAGGTGAGCGGTTGTCTTCCATGAAACCCATCCCTGGTGCCAAAAAGGTTGGGGACCACTGCCTTAGAGCATTGGGGGTTGAAACTGACTGTCCAGGACATCACTAGTCATCCGTAATAGGTAGCCTTGTTAACGTGATCAGTCACTCAGTCCTGTCCAACTCTTTTCCACCCCATGGACTGTAGCCCACTAGGTTCCTCTGTCCACGGGGTTTCCAGGCAAGAGTACTGGAGTGGGTTGCCATTCCCTTCTTCAGTGGATAATAACAGCAACAAGAAAAACCCCAACTAACCCCCCAAACATAAATTCAAACACAAACTTAAATTCAGATAGATGTAGATCAGCCTTGGTAGGGGGACTTACAGGAGCAATGTAGGGAGAGTTACTGGCTGTACTGTAATTCCTGGCGCTGCCCTTTGATAAGGTTCAGTGGAAATGGGTTGACGTTTAATAGCTTTTAAGGTCTTGATCTTTACAATGATGATAATTTTACAGGCGGATCCAGTTCCTAATGGGTTGCGAGCTTTGCCAGTGTTCTATGCCTGCACGATTGGAATCAACCTCTTTTCCATCATGTACACTGGAGCACCATGTAAGTACACATCAGAATATTTAAATGTGAATTTAAAATTGTTTCTAAAACTTGCATTAAATGCCCAATTTACCCCTTTTTGCTTTACAGGGCTGAAATCTACTAGAAGGTGACTGGCCTGCGCCCATTTCAGAAGGCTGCAGGCTAGTGTACGCTGAGTTTAACCTAGATAGTTTTTCAACCAAAGAGACCTGCTCAGATTCTAAATCACTACAGACCTTTACTCTTTAGTCTTCACAGGATCCACCGATAATTTGATCTTATCCCTCCCTCTCTCCTACCTGTGCTAAGAATATCTGGAATTGATGTTAACCTCAACTTCTGACTGCCGAAGAGTCAGTAGTTACATGTTGTCTTCGAAATATCAGTCATTTATGACTGGTTTGCTGGATATTCTCATTTTTCTCTCCCAACTGGAGCTGCTTTGTTTTCTCAGTCCTAAATTTACTCCCCTGAATCTGCTTGAATAAGAAGAGTTGGGATGTTTAACACCTGCTCTAAGTGCACTTGGAAGAAGATTTCATGCAGCTAAGAGGAAAAATCTTTGTGAGAATATAAAGCTTGAAATGTTACGTTTATGTTGGGACGAAGGCAAAGCACGGATTAAATTAGGATAATACATGTTCAATTTAGCCACTGAAAAAGATGGATAACCTGTAACTTGTCAGACAGGAGAGGATTATGCCTTGATCAGTTTCACTCTTAGGTTCATTTGGTTGTATAGCCTCTGACTCATTGGATTGTGACTCGTTGGAAGAAAGAATTTGTGCATTGCTGTCTAGGACAGAGTGTGCTTATAGAGATGAGTTATCGGGGAGAGGGAAAGATAACTGGAATAGTATCTTGAAGCTACTTATCCTAACTCTGTGTTGTGTGCTCACAATTGCAAATACTCTTCTTTAAAAATGCTCATTATGGCCCACTAAGTTGATTTCATTTCTGCTGAAGTAATAAGTCAATGACCAAAAATGGAGTGAAGTTTTTTTTTTAACTTTTTAAAATATTTATTTTTAATTCAAGGATAACTGCTTTACAAAGTTGGTTTGATTTAGTGAAGTATTTTTAACCTTGTCTTTATTCTTGGAATAATCAGGAAAGAAATTGGACAACTTTATGAGACTATTGATCTTATTAGGGGTTGCCACACTCCTTAACAAATGATAGAGGCAAAGAAGAGCTTGCATTCTACATTTTCAATCTGCTTTAAATTGGGGTCTTCATGTCAAACTGAAAAATTCTCCATGAGGCTCTAAGTACTCACGTTTCATGCGGTAGCAGCGCAGCTTATAGTTCAGTGAAATTAGAAACTCAAGTTTTCAATCATTCTTTAAAAAGAGAACATGGATATTTTTGTCTTGTCCTTTGGTGGATCATTTACAAGAAAAACCAGTCTCGTTTCTACTTTTTGACTTGGAACATAGGCAAATTTAAATTGTGATAGATTGATTAATTTTTATGTATATTTTAGCTTGTGTGACTGACTGCATAATTCAAATTGATAACAATTAAAATGGAAAGATTGTGTTACTACAGAACTTTAGTTTTGAAGGGGCCTCCATTTATATCTGATTTTTAAATATGAATTACTTTGAGGGAAAGTAGAGTTTCTATTTTATAAGTAATACCTAATAAGCAAAACAGTCAAAGTACCTAAGATATTCTTGTATAAACCATAGATCATTATAGCATCTTTTTGGCTTAAATAGTGATCTCTGGTGCTTTACCCTTATCATTAATAAAGGCTAGTGGCTTGGAGCCTGTTGGCACTTAAGTGATAACCAGGTGACTAGTTAATGATCTCTGAGCCATGTGAGAAGTAGGCAAGTCTGATTAAGATGTGGCTTGTTAGCGTGATTACTATTTTCCTTTTGTGAAAGACAGCCCTTTGAACCTTTTTTATCTTTTGATAGATAATGTCCCAGTTTTCTGTATCTTAGTTTGATAAAGCATCCTAAGAGATAATCTTGCTCTAGCTAGTTGACAATGGATGTGATAACTTCCACAGAGAACGGATGATATCAGCATGAGAAAAGTGAAGACTGAGGTACTTGCCTTTTTTAATGTTAATATCCATGTGCCAACATAACACATGGATTTGGTGTGTGCAGCTGTTCCAGCTGGAAGCTAGCCAGTGGAATGCTTCCATTTGCTTCATAGCTGGTTGCAGATCCTCAGTGTTAACTATCCTTTACTCTTCAAAGCAAAGAAAGGAAAAAGTCTAGTATGTGAAGGAGCTTGAGAGATGGGTATGCTAGCAGGTGTTAAAAGTAGGGCAGACGGTTGTGGGTTTCAGATGCTATGGGATTTTCCTCCCAAATTCCTCCAGCCAGGAGCACAGTGAAGCCTGTGAGCCTCAGGCTTGGCAGCAGCAGTGAAGGGTGATGGGCTGGCATGGGAACCCCGGAATTCCCAGAGGAGGGTTTACACATTGTTACAGGGGGGCCATTGCCCTGGGGTTTTCAAGATGCACCGTTTTATCTCCTAGTGCTGGGCTTTGACAAACTTCCTCTGTGGGGTACCATCCTCATCTCGGTGGGCTGTGCAGTTTTCTGTGCCCTTATCGTCTGGTTCTTTGTATGTCCCAGGATGAAGAGAAAAATCGAACGTAAGTAACAAATCATAGCAAAGAAAATTCTTACTCGTAATGTGCTTGCCTTTTTTTGTTTGGCCATCTGTAAAAATCTTCAACTTGGATAGATTGGTAAAGCCAGAAACATTTAAATGGAAATTCGGGGATATAGGTTTATTGTCCAGACGATGTTCTTACTAACATAATATGACCTGAGACCTAGTCATGAGGTACATTTGACCTTATCTGGGCTGCCAGACAGGCTAGGCACTTCATCTGTTCCTTTTTTTTTTTTTTTAAACTGTACCTTGATCACTTGCCAGTTGTCTGCATTAATTGAGAGGATGAGGATTCACTGAGATAGCTTCACAGGAAACATTTACCAAAACGGCTACCATGTGTAGCTTAACTCAGGTTCAGGTATTCAGAGCTAGGCTCATATATACCTCTGACTTTAGATTTGGTTAATTCTCAGTACTGGAGCACACATGAAGGGCTCCTTTAGACAGTTACTACACAGAGTATTCTGGTAGAATCAAATATGGAATGTTTTGATTGGTATCAGTCTCTGTACCTTGTATTTCTGTGCTCACTGTTTGAGCTCTCTTGAAGTCGTGTTTTTCTGCCCTTCTCATCTGCGGATGCTGGGGTGGTGATTCAGTTGTTTCTTGGAAGCAGCAGAACGCCGCATGGACTGCAGTGGCAGCAGCAGGGTGCTGCGTCATACAGCTGGGCTGAGGAGCCTCTGAGAGGCTCTGCGCTCAGTCTGGCGGCCTTCAGGACTTTGTGACCTCGTTTTTCCCTCTGGCTGGGCGGAGATGAGACATCTTGCTGAGGTTTTATATCCTGCTCTGTTGCCCGACTGGGATGCCTAAGTGCCCCAGGGGCATTGGTACGGAAGCAGAAAAGCTTCCTACCTCCTCATGGGATCAAGCACCGCAAGGCACTTCTCTTTGTTTTATAGGGGCAGAAATTCAAGTCACCTTGAGTTGCCTGCATTGAGCTGAGTCATGTTGCTTGAACTCATGGACTGAAATTGAGGGCCATTCCTTTTTTAAAAGAACATGCAAGAACTTCCCTGGTGGTCCGGTGACTAAGACTCCACACTCCCAAGTGCAGGAGGCTTGAGTTTGATCCTGGTCAGGGAACTAGATCACCTACTGCAACTTGGGCCCAATGCAGCCAAATTCATTATTAATTTTAAAAAACATACATGAAATTCAGGCAATTTTAAGTTGCCAGTCAGCCCTCTCCCTACTTGAGTTACTTTCCACTACAGAAGGGATCAGCAGTAGGCTCAGTTTTGTGTTTTTTTAATTTGACTGCACTGGGTGTTAGTTACAGCACATGTATCAGGTTCTCTGAGCAAGGTTCGAACCCAGGACTCCTGCATTGGAGGCTCAGAGTCTCAGACACTGGACCGCCAGAGTTTACTGTCTGGGCCTTCACCGAATAAAGTTTACAACCTCTGATAGTAGGATGCATTTCCATCTCTGGTTCCTTCCTAAATGAGAAATATGAGATGTGGCAAATAAAGCGGAAAATTATCCCGAATTTTCACCTAAGTTTACATGTGGCCTTACTTTGAGATGGATTCTTTTTTTTTTTTTTTTTTTTTTGAGGAGGGAAAGGGGAAATGAGCAAGTTAGTTTGGCCACAACCAAAGGAAAACATTCTTCCATCCTTCTTTTCTAGGAGAAATCAAGTCTAGTCCTTCTGAAAGCCCCTTAATGGAAAAAAAGAATAGCTTGAAAGAAGACCATGAAGAAACAAAGTTGTCACTTGGTGACATTGAAACAAGGAATCCTGTTTCAGAGGTGGGCTCAGCCACCGTGCCCCTCAGGGCTGTGGTGGAGGAGAGAACAGTCTCATTCAAACTTGGAGACCTGGAAGAAGCTCCTGAGCGAGAGAGGCTTCCCAGCGTGGACCTGAAAGAGGAAACCAGCATTGATGGCTCTATGAACGGTACGTGGACTCTCCTTGGTGGAGACAGGCGGGTTTCCCTCTGTTTCCTATACCACTTCGGGGCTCACTGTTTGGATCTGATGCTCTTGGCATTGAGTGTTTGTGGCTTTTGGTCTTGGCAGGTGCTGTGCAGTTGCCAAATGGGAACCTCGTTCAGTTCAGTCAAGCTGTCAGTAACCAGATTAACTCCAGCGGCCATTACCAGTATCACACCGTGCACAAAGACTCCGGGTTGTACAAAGAGCTCCTCCATAAGTTACATCTTGCCAAGGTGGGAGACTGCATGGGAGACTCTGGTGACAAACCCTTGAGGCGCAATAATAGTTACACTTCCTACACCATGGCGATCTGTGGCATGCCTCTGGATTCCTTCCGCACCAGAGAAGGTGAACAGAAGGGTGAAGAGATGGAGAAGCTGACGTGGCCTAACGCAGACAGCAAGAAGCGAATTCGAATGGACAGCTACACCAGTTACTGCAATGCTGTGTCTGACATTCACTCTGCGTCGGAAGTGGACATGAGTGTCAAGGCAGAGATGGGTCTTGGCGACAGGAAAGGGAGCACTAGCTCCCTGGAAGAATGGTGCGACCAGGACAAGCCAGAAGTGTCTCTCCTGTTCCAGTTCCTGCAGATCCTCACGGCCTGCTTTGGGTCCTTCGCCCATGGTGGCAATGACGTCAGGTCAGTCAGTCAGGATTCTTGGCACCACTCTTTCTATTTTTATACTGCATCATCCTTTTATGTAAGGCTCGGTTTGTGGGACGTTGAATAATGCAGATTGAATGAGATAATAGCAATTGATGTACAAAACAGGAAGAAAATTCAGAGAGATTACAAAGAATGCTTGTTTCCATTTCTGTAGGTGATAAACACATCTTTCCCAGAGAAGCCATTTATGAAGATAGGATCTAGTTCTTTGATAAGAGTTACTGCCCCTAGAATGAATTTGTAGGCTGTTATCCTAGTTCTGTGGTTTGTGAACTGTTCGTGAAATTCAGGTTTGCTTCAGATGGGCCTGTAGAAAGACAGGCCATCAAATGTGAGGTGTTCCCTCTGAGAAGAAATCTCATGGTCTCCCGCTGTGTATGTTGGGGGCAGGGGTTCCATTTGTTTCCCTTGAAAGACAGTTTGCTAATGAAAGCTTTGCTTTCGAAAACTTAGTAAAGCCATTTAACAGATAGGATCTTGCCAAGTTGNCGTGGACTCTCCTTGGTGGAGACAGGCGGGTTTCCCTCTGTTTCCTATACCACTTCGGGGCTCACTGTTTGGATCTGATGCTCTTGGCATTGAGTGTTTGTGGCTTTTGGTCTTGGCAGGTGCTGTGCAGTTGCCAAATGGGAACCTCGTTCAGTTCAGTCAAGCTGTCAGTAACCAGATTAACTCCAGCGGCCATTACCAGTATCACACCGTGCACAAAGACTCCGGGTTGTACAAAGAGCTCCTCCATAAGTTACATCTTGCCAAGGTGGGAGACTGCATGGGAGACTCTGGTGACAAACCCTTGAGGCGCAATAATAGTTACACTTCCTACACCATGGCGATCTGTGGCATGCCTCTGGATTCCTTCCGCACCAGAGAAGGTGAACAGAAGGGTGAAGAGATGGAGAAGCTGACGTGGCCTAACGCAGACAGCAAGAAGCGAATTCGAATGGACAGCTACACCAGTTACTGCAATGCTGTGTCTGACATTCACTCTGCGTCGGAAGTGGACATGAGTGTCAAGGCAGAGATGGGTCTTGGCGACAGGAAAGGGAGCACTAGCTCCCTGGAAGAATGGTGCGACCAGGACAAGCCAGAAGTGTCTCTCCTGTTCCAGTTCCTGCAGATCCTCACGGCCTGCTTTGGGTCCTTCGCCCATGGTGGCAATGACGTCAGGTCAGTCAGTCAGGATTCTTGGCACCACTCTTTCTATTTTTATACTGCATCATCCTTTTATGTAAGGCTCGGTTTGTGGGACGTTGAATAATGCAGATTGAATGAGATAATAGCAATTGATGTACAAAACAGGAAGAAAATTCAGAGAGATTACAAAGAATGCTTGTTTCCATTTCTGTAGGTGATAAACACATCTTTCCCAGAGAAGCCATTTATGAAGATAGGATCTAGTTCTTTGATAAGAGTTACTGCCCCTAGAATGAATTTGTAGGCTGTTATCCTAGTTCTGTGGTTTGTGAACTGTTCGTGAAATTCAGGTTTGCTTCAGATGGGCCTGTAGAAAGACAGGCCATCAAATGTGGGGTGTTCCCTCTGAGAAGAAATCTCATGGTCTCCCGCTGTGTATGTTGGGGGCGGGGGTTCCATTTGTTTCCCTTGAAAGACAGTTTGCTAATGAAAGCTTTGCTTTCGAAAACTTAGTAAAGCCATTTAACAGATAGGATCTTGCCAAGTTGTAGTTTTGCCTGTAAAGTCATCTTTGCTCTCTTTTTCTTCCAGCAATGCCATTGGTCCACTGGTTGCTTTGTATCTGGTTTATGACACCGGTGATGTTTCCTCAAAAGTAGCAACACCAATATGGCTTCTGCTCTATGGTGGTGTTGGTATCTGCATTGGTCTCTGGGTGTGGGGAAGGAGAGTCATCCAGACCATGGGGAAGGATCTGACACCCATCACACCCTCTAGGTAAGTTGGTAAAGCAGGTCTCAGGCTAATGCTTTTTGTTCTTAAGGTAACATATGAGAAAGATGTGTGAGCTAAGACTTAATGACTATGTATATTTGGCTTTTATCTGTGTTTATGGAGCCAGTACTGATGTTTACTAAGTTCTTCAAAGTAGAAGTGCAAGCCTTAATAGTGGGCTTACAGAAAACCTTAAAACCTTAAACATTGGAAAACAGAAGAGGAATCCCATGGCCTGATTTAAAGTAGATTTCAGAAGTTTAGAGCAAATTGAAGATGTCATGGGTAGGTAGAGCACTGCAGGATTGTACGAACTTTTGTTAACTTCCCACAATTTAAATTCCATTCTTAACTAATAATCTGTCTGTGTCCACAGTGGCTTCAGTATTGAGCTGGCATCTGCCCTCACTGTAGTAATTGCATCGAATATTGGTCTTCCCATCAGCACAACACATTGTAAAGTAAGTGATAAAAGGGTCTTTTGAATGGTTTTAGTAGATATGTGAAGAGGTATTTTTTGTTCTTTATTTCCTTTGATATTTTGGTTTAGAAAGTTTTACACTGTGGGAGTATCTAAGAGTTCACAAGTGTAGGACAAGTGACTATAAGAATATAAAGACCTATTTTGTAATTCCTTGTGTCTGTCTTATTTAAGCAGATAATATATTTTATATCCCCCCAAATGTGAAAGCCCTTTTGAGGTAGCAAGCCTGTGAGGCTTGTTGGTCTGTTGAAGGGCAGTATAAAGCAAGCATGTACTCAGAGCACCCAAGAAACTTACTGAATCCTAAGATTGCTTGATGACTAAGGACTATAAGATATCTATAGAGAAAGAAAGAAACTGATTTTCTTAAGGGAATTTAAGTTGGTTCATCATGGAGCCTTTGAGTCATTTTTCTTCTAGCGAGATATGCAAATGATTTAGTTATTAGGTCTAATCGCAGCCTCCCTCTAGAATCTTTGGGAAACCTAACACTAAGAAAGAATCTGTTACTAAAGCAGTTTTTATTATTAGTGAAAGTATCAGTTGCTCAGTTGAGCAGCTCTGTGGACTGTAGCCCATTAGGCTCCTCTGTCCTTGGGATTCTCCAGACAAGACTACTAGAGTGGGTAGCCATTCCCTTCTCCAGAAGATCTTCCCATCCCAGGGATCAAACCTAGGTCTCCCGCTTTGCAGGCAGATTCTTTTTACCATCTGAGCCACCAGGTAACCCCTGTTATTAATACAGTTCATTAAATTCCAGCAACTCAGAAGGAAAAAGAGAATTTTCTTTTCCTATTCTGTTTTACCCTAGTTAGCACAGATTCAGTGCTTGGATTTTATGCGGCCTTCATCTTGTTCCTAATATAAACCAGTTCTCATGGATCAGTCTGGTATATCACCTGTATAAGGTCACAAGTCTTATTTAGCACAGTACCCTGGCACGTCAGTAACTAGTTCCTTGGTGGTTTCCTCCCACAGGTGGGCTCTGTTGTATCCGTTGGCTGGCTCCGATCCAAAAAGGCTGTCGATTGGCGACTCTTCCGCAACATTTTTATGGCCTGGTTCGTCACAGTCCCCATTTCGGGTGTTATCAGTGCTGCCATCATGGCAGTCTTCAAATACATCATCCTCTGAGCGTGAGGCTGTGTGTGATGGAAATTCAGGTCAATGTTTGGGACCACCTGACAGATTTCCTGTTCCTTTGAAGAGTGACTGCAGTGTTACCGAAGACTGACAAAAGAATCTCTTTCAAGATTGGGAGCTGTGGGAGGGAAGCTCTACTTGTGCTGTAACTGCTTTCGTGCGAAATATGACTTGTCTCAAAATTAGCTATGTAAAGTAGCCAGGTTTCCACTGATTCCTCTTGAGGTCCCTTTTCCCTCTGGGCTGTGAATTCCTGTATATATTTCTCTACTTTTTTGTATCAGGCTTCAGTTCCATTATGTTTTAATGTTGTCTCTGAAGATAACATGATTTCTTTCTTTTTTTTTAAACAACCATCCAGAGCCATTTGACAGTGTGCTCTGCTTTGTTGGTTTCACCAGCTTCTGCCCTAATACGCACAGGGACTTAAGAAACACCGTAACCCAAGCTTCCCTAGTAGTCTTAGAGAAATAGTCACTTGTACCCTGCCCACCAGTCGGCAGTGGCGGGTTCTCTTGGCATCTGTGGGAACTTCTCATAGGGTCTTTGGACATGGTGAAAATTTAGGTTAGTAGTTCCTTCTTTGCAAGCAATTAATTAACTATTCTTGCTAAGAAGTAGGAAGAAAAATCCTTCTGGCAGTCTTGGGTATTTCTTTTTAAGATTTCTGACAGTGCAGGATGGATGAATGCTGTGGAATATGAACTTCGGGCAAGTTAAAATGGGCCAGCCTTCCATGTTCATCTGTCTACCTCTTAATAAAAAGCCTACCGTTTTTAGAAAATTTGTCTTGCTGGTTTTGTTCATACACATCTGTTCCCAGATCAGTTAGCCTCATGCATTCTTAGGAGAAGGTGATACCTTAGCAGGTGAGAACTGCCCCCTAGCAGCAGGTTCCCCACTCCTCCCTGAAGCATTTCTTAAGATCCCAGAATATATATATGACATTACACCACGGGGGCTATTCTAACAGACTAGCTTTTTTTTTTTTTTTTTTTAAATACTAGCACATCTTGGACATTTCGTTAGCACGATAGATTATCTTGTTTTATCAGATCCTTATTTAGATTGTTTCTAGCATCTCTGAGGAAGAAGGCTAAAATAAGGGTTGTGTGTAGCTCAGCTTCATTAAAAAATTCTCTGTTGGGAGAGTTCCCTGGTAGTTCAGGAAAGCACACATGCTTCCAGTGTGATGGGTGGCCGGGGGAGGAGGGTGTGTGCATAAATGTGACCCCTGGCTGTGGATGTGGCCAAACAACCCTTAAATTCCCAATGTTGGGATTTTTCAATCTTGACACATTATCTCTTTTTATGCGGTTAAGCAAAAGTACATGGCTTCAAAAAGTCAACAAAACTAGGTTGGTGTGTCCTCTTCTCAGAGTTTAAGATGTTTTTTGGGAAGCCAGATAGTAATAATAAGGCTATGCCTACCTGGCCTGTGCCTGAGAAGTTAGATCAGTGGTCAAGTACTTACCATGGAGTCATTTAGTAAATGCTCAACCACTTCATGTCAGACCCTGCACTAAGCTTTTTATGTACATTCTGTCCTCAAGACCTCTTGCAGTAGGTTTTATAGTTGCTTTACAGGTCATGGAACTGGTCTAGAGAACTTCTGTATTTGTACCAATGTTAACAGAATGGAGAGTCCCAGGCCGACTGAAAGTACCTATGTAACTTGTTTGAGGAAGGAGATGGGAGCTGCGGTAGTAAGGGGAACCTAGCATTAAGCTCAGAATTGAGGGTTCTGCAGGAGGCCCTCTTGTACAAGTTTTGCTTCTGGGTTCCTCTCCTGATACTGAGCTCAGAAACTTTTTAATAACGTTAAATGGAGAATAGTAACCTTCAAGATTTTTCCCTTGGCCCAGGAGAGGACAACTGAGGAAGTCCTTGAACCAAGAAAAAAAGAGCAGCTAGGTCTGGCGAAGAGGAACCCCAACAGCCAATAAGGTCAGAGGGGATCTGTATTTCCATATAAAGCAATACATGGGACTTCCTTTTTGGTCCAGTGGTTAATAACATGTCACCTTCCAATGCAGGGGACATGGATTCAATCCCTAAGTTCCCACATGCTTCGAAGCAACTTAGCCCATGTGCTGCAACAAAGACCCAGGGCAGCCAACATTTTTATAACTTCTCTGGGCTAGGGACACAGGCTAGTGTGAACTCAGGCCTGTTTTCCCTCAGGCCTAAATGTTGCTTTTTTCTTTTTTAAACCCTCCCTTCAATAAGCTATTTTCATCAAGGTTACATGTATCCATGGTAAAGTAGTCAAGTGGTTGAACAAGGCTTGTCAAGTACAGGGGTCTTCCTCCACATCGCCCCCTTTCCAGAGGCAGCCACTTGTAGCGTTTGTATTACTACTTGGCTCTCTCAGTTTGGGGCCCTTGACACCCCATAGTGTTTTAGTCTTCAGCTGTTATACACAGACCCTAACCTCCCTCCTTCGCTGTATAATTAGGTCTTAATTTTGGGGAGATCAAAATTGAGAGTATTTAAAAAATACCACTGAGCTGCTGAGTCATAGTGCATCTATTGTGATCATTGTGTTTTCCCTAGAATAAGCTCCCCTCCCTTTTTTATTAAGTGCTGGTCATCAGTCATTCCGGAACTTTCCACTGGTTAATTTCCTTTTAGGACTATGAGAAGCAACAGGGAAGCTCCCAGTATTTTAGGATAGCCTCACTCAGCTTCAGATCTGTTCTAGACAAAAGTTTCAGGTCTGCATCCTAAAATTTCCCTCTACTATTCTGGGGATTTCTTTTATCTCCTCAGTTGGATTTCCTACAGCCAATGTTTGTTTTCTTTTTATAATTTTTTTTAGAAAGCTATTTTATTTTTTTGGCTGTGGTGGGTCTTCATTGTTGTGCTCAGACTTTCTCTGGCTGCGGTGAGTGGAGGCTACTCTCTAGTTGCAGTGCCCAGGCTTCTCATTGTGGTGGCTTCTCGTGTTGCAGAACTTGGGCTTTAGAGCGCAGTCTCAGTAGTTGTGACACACAGGTTTAGTTGCTCCAGGGCATGTGGAATCTTCCTGGACCAGGGATTGAATCAGTGTCCCTTGCCTTACAAGGTGGATTCTAAAACACTGGACCACCAGGAAAGCCCCCAAGAGCCCATGTTTTTGTTTTTCTTGCTTTATTCCCTTGTTTGTGGGGAGAACACCATATAGCAGCTTCCTGAGAAAGAATCTCAAGGAGTAAAGTCCTAACTGCTCAGAGTTCTGGGTCTCAGTGGGAGAGCGGTCACTGTATTTTAGTCTTCCTGTTTTCAGTACCTTGCTTTTTTGCAAGACTCCAAATGCATGCATCCATTACCATGGTTTTCAGGTAAATGACACCAGTTCCCCCGGTAACACGGTTCAGATTTTTTCAATGCCTGGCATATTAACTGAGTAATTGCATACAGTGCAAAGTGTAATGTGAGCTCTTTTGTCCACAAATCTCCTTTATAATGGAGCAGATACACACTGACCCGATGAATGATCTCTTGGGTCGCTACTTTCAAAATCTTTTTGGTGTTTGGTTGCTGTGCAGCATTTATTCAGTCCACTCACAGAAAACAGAGCTTTTTAGTAGTGATCCCAGCGGTAGAGAGATGCTCTAGGCTTTTTACAACTGCCGTTGGCTTATGTTCCAGCTTCTTCTGGGGGTTTGAGTGAAAGTGTGAAAACTTGCCTTTGACCATCAAACACAGCTTTCATTGATCCAGCCAATGGACCAAGAGGTTATTTCAGCTTTTAACAGATTTGGACAGACTATAGATGCTACAACTGGAGATTTTGTGATTGCTTAAGCCGAGGTTTGGAAGCTATTGAAAGCTTCATGGCAGAAAGAAGCAGTAATTTGTAGTGTGGCAGAAACTTACTACACCACAAATAATTTTGCAGGATTCAAAGTGGACGTGAACTGATTATCTAAACTTGGGAGAGTTGATACTGCTACTGTTTGGGAGATTCAAGATAGGCAGTCAGAGGCACTTAGTGAAGGTGAGCTTGTCAGCATAAATGAGGAAGGTGGTTGTGATGAAAAAGATGGAGACGTCCCAGAGGAAGTGATTCTGGCCTGGCTTCATATGTAGGACTTCCCAGAGCTATTTCTCAACAATGAAGAGAAGGTAAGACTTCCCTGGTGGTTTCAGTGGTTGAGTTTGCCTGCCAGTGCACGGCACATGGGTTTGATCCCTGCTCCGGGAAGATCCCACATAAGCAACTAAGCCTGCAACTACTGAGCCCATGAGCTGAAACGAGAGAAACCACCACACTGAGAAGCCCGTGCATGGTAACTAGAGAATAGTCCCCACTGGCTGCAGCTGGAGAAAAGCCCTCGCAGCAATGAAGACCCAGTCAGGACAGCCAAGAATTAAAAACAAACTTTAGCGCTCCCCTGGTGGCTCAGTGGTAAAGAATCCACCTGCCAATGCTGAAAACATGGGTTTGATCCCTGGGTCGGGAAGATCCCACATGCCACAGAGCAGATAAGCCTGTGTGCTGCAACAACTGAGCACCTGTGTTACAACTACTGAAGCCAGCGGGCCCTAGGGCCCATGCTCAGCTACAAGAGAAGCTTAAGCACCACAGCTAGAGAAAAGCCTGGGCAGCAATGAGGACCTAGCATCGCCAAAGTAAATAAGTAAAATTAAAAAAAAAAAAGTTAAATTGTTGGCAGCTGATCCTACTTTAATTAATTTTTTGCTGNGCCCTAGGGCCCATGCTCAGCTACAAGAGAAGCTTAAGCACCACAGCTAGAGAAAAGCCTGGGCAGCAATGAGGACCTAGCATCGCCAAAGTAAATAAGTAAAATTAAAAAAAAAAAAGTTAAATTGTTGGCAGCTGATCCTACTTTAATTAATTTTTTGCTGATAAAATTTAGATTTTTAGAAAAAAATTAATATTGTACACAGTTGTGTAATTTGCTGACTTTTGGCACAGTGGACAAATCCATGAAACCGGTAACCAGAACAGGAAATGAACAATATCATTGAGAGATAAACAGGTCAATGTCAAGTCACCTGGTTAAACTACAATATAGTAACTGAGAGCTAGATAAATGTTACACAATCATGTTTACTCAAAAGTTGTCATCACTTTTGCAAGCTGGGCTCAGCTCTAGGTAGGCTAAGCTAGAGTTTTCAACAGTTTGTTTCCTGACTGGCAGGAAATAAAAGGATTTGTTTTCAACCGCCCTCACCCTTTCACCTTCAAGCAGCATCAAGGTGCTTAGAGACCAAAGGTGACAAATTTAAGACACTCATTAAAAGCTGAGTTGTGGTGTTTCATCTACAATCTAGTGGTATTAGCTGTCTGGTCCATTAAACCCTTTCTCCACTGTGTTTGTGCGTTAGGTATGATTTGCAAATATCTTGATTGTCAATGGTTTTCTCTTGCCTCACACAAAATTCTTGTGTAGAGCTCCAAAATTTCAAAGAGTTACAGAACTCATAACCCATGGTGTGAAAGTCGTTTTTCTCTCTCTTAAAAAAAAAAATTAACAGCCAAATAATGAGCAGAATCTTAGTTGTGGCATGCAGAATTTTTATTTTTATTTATTTGGCTAGCTAGGTCTTAGTTGCAGCTTGCAAACTCAGTTATGGCATGTGGGATCTCGTTCCCTGATTAGGGATTGAACCCCTGGGCTTCTCACATTGGCAGTTTGGAGTCTTAGCCACTGGACCACCAGAAAAGTCCCTGAAAGTTGTTTCTCTTTAACTGTTTTCTACCTTTGTCTCTGCCTCTGCTTGAGAGATTTAAATTCTTTAACCATCTATTGTTTCACTGAGATACAGTGAGATCTTTGAAATCTGAGCAGTGCCTGCTAACTGGAGATGGCTGAAGTGCTGTCTGCTTTTGAGACAGAGAAAGACTTAGAAGATTTCATTAATAGATTTTTAAAATACTAAAAACACTGGACTTCCCTGGTGGTACAGCGAATAACAATCCACCTGCCAATGCGGGGATCATGGATTCAATCCCTGATCTGGGAAGATTCCACATGCCACGGAGCAACTAAGGCCCAGGTACCACAACTGCTGACACCTGTGCTCTAGAGCCAGGTTGCTAAAACTACTGAGCCTGAGGCCTGCGACTACTGATGCCCTTGTGCCTCGGGCCTATGCTCTGTAAGAAGAGAAGCCACTGGAACAAGAAGCCTGTGCACTGCAAGGAAGAGTATCGCCGCCCCTGCCCCCCGCCCCCACACACTAGAGAAAGCCAGTGTGCAGCAACGAAGACCCAGTGCAGCCCAAAATAAATACATAATAAAAAATTAAAAAGATAAAAATAAAAATAGAGCTGCTCATTGGCAGCAATCTTTGCCTTTCTAACAACCGGGCTCTTGTGGAAACCCTTTTTGTTACATTCAGAGATGATGCTAGGTTTCATCGCAGCTGAACACACTGTGATGGAGTGCCGACTGCTACTTAGGAAAAGGAGCAAGATGTTTATTTTCTGGGGACTGCTGACATTGGTGCACGGTCTCCCCTCCCAGAGGATTTTTGCTGAAGACCTAGATAGCAGGTTTCTACTTCCCATTCATTCTATTTCTAGAAGCAAGCAAATGTTCTCTAATTGCAGGCTTGGGCTGAATGCCTCTGTCGTGTTTCCCACTGTGCTAATTGGAAAAATATAATTTTCAAGTAACTGTCCTGCTTTGCAAAATAATCATTGGCAGCTGAGTTGCTAGTTTGCTTCCTAAAGTAAAATAGTACTTTTTTAGTACAGCACAAAGGATAATGGAGCTTTGGAAATCCCAGGGCAAGTCTATGCTATGTACAAGGACCATTAGAGATCCAGTTTCAGCCCATAAGAACCAACTGTCGATTGATTTGATATCTTTTTCTAGAAGCCTTTATTAAATTGAATCTCAATTAAAAAACTGGAGGAGGGCACATTCTGAGAATATTAGTTAATATTGCCCATTAGTTGAACAGTCATATAATGGGCCTTATGTGGTCATTACTGATTTGGAAAGGAGATAATTTTCTTGTAGTGGAGGTCTTGGCTCCTGGTAAGCTCTCCATCAGTCTAAATGTGGTTGATCTTGCCAGCTTTTTGGAAATACTGTCAGCTTGTGAGTATAGAGTTAATATGACATTTCTGTTTAAGATCTTTGGTTTTTCTGAGTGGTTCTGTCATGGTCCATGTAGAATCATTGTCTACCACAGAGAAGGACTTTAAATTCGAAGTTGCCATTGGAATCAGAGATTATAAAGGCAGTGATGACCTCTTGTGTGTGGTATGGTGTGGTGGCTACAAGCATAAGCTTTGGAGCCAGAGCTATCAAGCTTCGAATTCCAGCTCTATTGCTTTCATATCCTGGAAATCATTTCATCTTTCTAAGCCTCAGGTCCTTGTCTAAAGACTGCTACTGTTGCTAAGTCACTTCAGTCGTGTCCGACTCTGTGCGACCCCAGAGACGACAGCTCACCAGGCTCCCCTGTCCCTGAGATTCTCTAGGCAAGAACACTGGAGTGGGTTGTCATTTCCTTCTACAATGTCTAAAGACTGGTGGTATAGTAATGCTACTTATGTCACAGGATTAAATAAAATAATGCATGTAAAGTGTGCTGTGTCTGACCCTGCATAAGCACTTCTTAAAAAGTGTTTATTATTAATAACTGGTTTCATTCTCCAGATAAATATATGTATTTTTATATATTTTCTTGACATGATAATGTTTAACTTGACATTGATCCCCTAGACACCTTTTTGAGTATGGCATGACTACTAAATAATTTTTTTTTTAACTCTACCTTTATGTATTTTTAAAATCTGAAATGAAGGATTTAATTTTGGTGGTTTTCCTTTAAAGAAAAGTGTATTAAGTGTATTTGTACCCTGTACAAATTAGGATTAGGTTAAACTGTGAGTGAGCGAAAATCTCAAGAACAGGGAAGAAAGTTGACTTCTTCCCCAAGTCAATGATGGGCTGTTGCTGGTGTCTCAGCTTGGAAGAGTCCCATGGACCTGGGACTCAAAGCCCTGAGAGGGGCATACTGGCAGTTAGTGATTTTAAGAAGTGTTTGAAAACGGGGCCATCCCTAGCAGTCAGTAGTTGACTCCTTCCTTCCAGTGCATCCGGCATGGGTTCGATCCCTGGGGAAATGGTTCCCTGGTCGATCCCAGGTCACATAACACACCACCAAAAAAAAAAAAAAAAAAAAGTAGGTGAAGAGGCTGATTCTTGAGAGGGCTGTAAAACTGCGAACAGAATTCAGCTGGTGTGGCGAGGGGGAACGACTGCTGTGGGAGACAAGAAATGTGATGAAATGTGTGGAACAAGAAGCAAAACAAGTAGTTTCTTTCCCCTGCGGTCTCCTCACAGCTCCCCCTACCGGCAGCTGGCAAACACAGGTGGTTGGAAGAGTTCCAGCCCAGAGGCACCGCAGAGTAGGGAGGGCTGGGTTTGCCGAGATGTGATTGCTTAGCAACCAACACAGCGGGGGGCGTCTTCTAGACTTCTCCATCTTCAAAGTTGTGGTTGGTGTTCAGTCGCTTAGTCATGTCTCACTGTTGCAGCACACCAGGCTTCCCTGTCCTTCACCATCTCTCGGAGTTTGCTCAAACTCATGTCCATTGAGTCAGTGATGCCATCCAACCAGCTCATCCTCTGTTGTCCCCTTCTCCTTGTATGTTTGGAATGAATGTTATCTGTGGCATGAAACTTTGAGATTGGGTGACTGTTTTGTGCCCTCCCCACCCTCACCCCCACCCTCGCAGCTATCTTTCACTCAATGGCCTCAGTATTCATTGATGAATCTTGCCTGAATCCGTTATTACTAAAGTGTGAAAGTGTTAGTCACTCAATCGTGTCTGACTCTTCGTGACCCCATGGACTGTAGCCCGCCAGGCTCCTCTCCCCATGGGATTTCCCAAGCAAGAATATTGGAGTAAGTTGCCATCTCCTTCTCCAGGGGATCCTCCTAATCCAGGGATAAAACCTGGGTCTAAACTAGTTATAAAATGATGATTTTCTATTTTTCTTACTCCTTGAATATTTATTAGTTTGTAGTTTTGGTAAAGGAGTGCTGCAGCCAGCACAGCAGGTAGGGATCAAACACACAGTTTGGGAAAAAGAAACTAGAGACAGAATTAAAGTTTTAAAGATGGGACCAGGGAACTCAAGACCTCTTCGGTCAAGAGCCCTGTTTCTCAGAGCCACATCACTTTTATTTAGTGTCTTGGCAAGCAGAAAGTATCTGTTGTGCTGTGGTGAAGTCAGCCTCCTATGTCCCTGGTAACGTCTCCCATTTTATAGATTACTTTAAACTGTCTTTGTTATTTTCTTGTACAAGGGCTATAACCTAGCTGGAGGTCATAGACCTGCTTGTGCCTTGGGAAAACATCTTAGTGTGTGCACAAGCAGCGTTCTGAACTTGCACTGACCCGATGTTCCAAGGTCCACACTATGTTTTTCCTTGGCTTAGCAGGGCATGACAACCTCAACTGATCAACCTGATGTACTTTTATTTGGGTTATGCTGTATTGCTATATTTTGCATTTATTCTTTTCCCATGGTGATGTTCTCATGGCTTAGCCAGAGCAACAGGTGGCTGACTATTAAGCCCTGCAAAGGAGAGAGTTCTTTTCTCTCTCATCCTTTGGGAAATGTGACTTTCAGTGGGGTGACCACAGCTTAGATAAGAGTCAGAGTTATATTATTAGGAGCTGGGTAGAAGAGACGTGGTGTAGGCAGCTGGCACTTTGTCACAGGCCCAACCCTAAGTACTCTTATTTCTGTAATTGGATCTATGATTGACTTGAATGATAAAAGCTTTGGAAGGAATAAAAACGAATTAATGAATGTTTTACATATGAAAGAACGAGGGAAAGCAACCTGAATTCACAGGTGGTGTCTGATGTTTCAGGGTATCATTTTCCTGAAAGGACCAAATAGGCCAGTGATTCTCTTCCTTGGCAGCCCATTGGACTCACTTGAAGACCTGAGGCCTGGGTGCCTTCCAGGGGCACTGGGATTTTTTAAAAGATATTACTTCTTTTATAATTTAAAAATTTAGTATTTATTTATTTTTGGCTGTGCTGGGTCTTCATTGCTGGGAGTGGACTTTTTCTAGTTGCAGTGCAACTTCTGATTGTGGTGGCTTCTCTTGTGGAACACAGGCTCTAGGGTACAGGGGCTCAGTAGTTGTGGCACATGGGCTTAGCTGTCCTGCAGCATGTGGACTCTTTCTGGACCAGGGATCGAACCGGTGTCCCCTGCACTGGTAGGCGGATTCTTAACCACTTGGCCATCAGAGAAGTCAGACACTAGGATTTAATTGGTATAGGTGGGACCTGGGCATAGGATTTTTATTTTTATGATTGTTTCTTCCTTTTTTTTCATTTTTCTTTTCAACATTTTTATTCCATATATTAATTTCATATTTTTTGACTGCACCACGTGGCATGTGGGATCTTCATTCCAGGGACTGAGCCCACATGCCCTGCACTGGAAGTCAGAATCTTAACCACTGTACCACCAGGGAAGTTCCATGGCAGCAGGATTTTTTGAAGCTCTCTTGGGAATTCCAATATTCTTCCAGAGTTCAGAACTTGAGAACAGATGGCCTATGTTGATCACCCGGGATAAATGACTGCTCTCTGTTACAGTCTGTTGAATGGGAGTGAAGGAACTGAACTAGGTACACTGGCATGCCTTGTTTTCAAATCAGGACTTTTGAAGTCTTTCCACTGTTAGTGTTTGATCACATAGCATATTTGTCAACTTCATTTCGTTCCCTTGGTGAAAAAAAAAGTTGATTCTTCTCAAAATCCAATCAGATTCAGGCAACCAGGTAAATGTGTCTTCCCATGACCTTAGGGGGCTTCCTAGGTGGCTCAGTGGTAGAGAATCCGTCTGTAATGCAGGAGACATGAGTTTGGTCCCTGGGTTGGGGAAGATCCCCTGGAGGAGGAAATGGTGACCCACTCCAGTTTTCTTGCCTGGGAAATCCCATGGACAGAGGAGCCTGCAGGGCTACAGTCCATGGGGTTGCAAAGATTTGGACACAACTGAGCATACACAGAGGCATGACCTTAGTCACACATTTATTTAAACTCTTGTAAAAAATGGAAACACCTTTTTTGTAGTTTCAGGGTGGAGTAAGAGTCCCAAGGTTGAGTAAATAACAAAGGGTGGGATGTCAGAGTGAAAATGACGGCAGTTCCTACTGCATATTGAGCCTTTGCCTCATCTCCAGTGTTGTGCCCATACTCACTATAAATACGTCTTTATTTATTTATTTTTGACCATGCCTTGGGCATGTGGGATCTTGTTCCCTGACCAGGGATCGAACCCATGTCCCCTGCAGTGGAACCACAGAGTCTTAACCACTGGACTTCCAGGAAAATCCCTATAAATAAGTCTTTAAAACTTTCAAAATTTGATGTGAAATATTTCAGACATAAAGAAGGTTATAAAAATAATAAAATAGTGAAAATTCTTACACCGCATGAGTAGTTTAAGATTCCAGGGTCTGGACTGCTTCCCCCCCTTTTCATTCAGCGTTGAATTTAGTCTTTTCTATTTCATTCTACTTTTGCTACCCATGCCTGTTTCCCTAAATGAGACATAACATTGCTTTGCATGTTTCAAGCTAATTGTAAATGATTTCTCACCATATGCATTTTCATATAATTTACTTTTTATATATTGTAGTAGTGAGATTCCTCTGTGTTAGTATATTTAACTCTGGCTCATGTGTGATCATGCTACAGTTTATTATCTTTTTTCTTGGTCGTCATTGAGGTGGTTTCCAATCTTTGGCAATTAAAAACAGTGCTACCATTAGCAGTCTTTTTTTTCTCTTTTTATTAATATTCTTATATGGGTTTCCTTGGGTACCTGGCAGGAGTTTCTCAGGGTCTAAATCTAGACACAGAATCACTGCATTGTAGTATATATTCCTCTTTAATCTTATCATATATTGCCAAAATTCATCTCCAAAATTGAAGCAGTATATGACCTCGTGAGCAGTATATAAGAGTTCTAGTGGACTTCTCTGTGGTCCAGTGGTTAAGAAGCCCCCGTCAATGCAGGGGGACACAGGTTCAACCCCTGGTCCAAGAAGACTTCATATGCCATGGGGCAGCTAAGCCCGTATGGCACAACTACTGGAGCCCACGAGTCCTAGAGCCCTCGCACCATAACTAGAGAGTAGCCCCCACTCACTACAGCTAGAGAAAACCAGCATGCAGCAACAAAGACCCAGGCCAGCCAAAATAAAAATAAATGAATGAAGTTTAAAAAGAGTTCAGCTTAGTGCTATGCCTTTGCCAACACTTGGCATTGTCAGATTTTACAATTTTTGCTGTATACGTTGTTTATTAATCCTCCCAGTAATCTTATGAGGTAGGCTTCTTATTTCAGGTGAGGAAACTGAGTGTCAGCTATTAAGTAATTTGTCCAGTCACAGCAAGTCATTAATAGAGTTGATTCTCACTCAAGTCTGCATGCATGCATGTGGACTAAGGCATCTCAGTCATGTCTGACACTTTGCTACCGTATAGATTGTAGCCCACCAGGCTCCTCTGTCCATGGAGTTCTCCAGACAAGGATACTGGAGTGAGTGGCCATGTCCTCCTCCAGGAGATCTTTCCGACCCAAAGACTGAACCCTCGTCTCTTACATCTCCTGCATTGGCAGGTGGGTTCTTTACCATCTGGGAAGGCCCGCCCAGGTCTACCAGATGCCAAAGCTCTTGATTGACATTAAGTTACAGTGTAGTAGAGCGTCTGAATCTGTAACTGGAGATGTACATCAGCAAATGTGAGAGATGACAGATGGGCGAAGGACCAGGATTTGGGAAGGAATAGGAGAGGCTGAGGTGAGAGAGGAAGTGTGTGAACTATGAAATGGTAATGCCTTGTCTGCACTGGCATGCAAGCTGACATAAGGGAAGGGCAACGGTGGCAGTATAAGAATGGCCACAACACATCGG
>SJYA01001594.1:504265-527917 GCA_006410615.1 Neotragus moschatus
CGGGTCGGGGGTGGGGGGAGGGAAGGACAGGATGGGGCGAGTTGACAGAGTGGCACTGAAACGTCTACATTACCATATATAAAATAAATAGCTACAGGGAAATTGCTGTATAACACAGGGAGCTCAGCCTAGTGCTCTGTGACAACCAAGAGAAGTGGGATGGGGGCTGGTGAGAGGGAGCTCAACAGGGAGAAGATGTATGTACACTTGTGGCTGATTCACATTGTTGTGCAGCAGAAACCAACAGAACATCATAGAGGAATTATTCTCCAATTAAAAATAAATTTAAAAAAGGAATGGCCACAGATCCTTTGGCCCTCTTCCCATAGACATCGACTCTCAGCATCCCTTCTCCCCTAAGTTTGGGTGGGCTATCTCTGCTTTGAGTCATAGAATTTGGCAGAAGTGACTGCCAATTTCCAGTCACAGTCCCTTAGAACCTGGCAGCGTCCACCTCCCATCTCCTAGAGTATTTGATCTGGGGACAAGGTACTCTGACTACCTTGGGGCTACTGTGTTGTGACATAGCCCAGGCAAATGTATGGAGAGGAGCCAAGGTTCCCAGTCTCAATAGCCAGCCCCAACTTGCCAGTCATGTGATGAGCCACATTGGAAGTTGATTCTCTTTCCTCACCTGTTACTGAGTGGAGCAGGGAAGAGTAAATCAGCCACCACCAAATTCCTGATCCTTCAAATTATGGACAAAATAAAATGCTTCTTTTGAGCTATTAAGTTTTAGAATAGTTTTGTTATGTGGCAATAGATAAACAGAGCTGTAGTGAAAACAGAAACTGAAGGGAAGATTTTTTTTTAAAACAAAATTTTAGTTTTAAACATTTTATTGGAGTATACCTGATTTACAATGTAGTGTTAGTTCCAGTATACAGCAAAATGAATCAATTATACGCATACATACGCCCACTCTCTTTTAGATTCTATTCCTATGTTGGTCATTACAGAGTGTTGAGTAGACTTCCCTGTGTTGTACAGTGGGTTCTTATTAGTTATCTATTTTATACATTTGGCCATCTGATTCAAAGAGCCAACTCATTGGAAAAGATCCTGATGCTGGGAAAGATTGAAGGCAAAAGGAAAAGGGGGTGGCAGAGGGTGAGATGTTTAGTTATTCTGTGGTCATTCTGTGAGATAGTTAGTTATTACAGAGAAAAGAGTCCTGACCGTGAGATCCATGACCTGGACTTCTGGGGTCTTTAAAGCCGTTGAAGATAAGTGGCAACTGAAGGAGAAGGAAAATAAAGAACAGGGTGATTATTGGTTTTAGAGATGGTAGAGATGACTCTGTTACCCATTTCTGGGCTTTTATCTTCTTTATTTATTGGCTATGCTTGGTCTTTGTGGCTGTACAGGCTTTTCTCTAGTTGTGGCAAATGGGGTCTACTCTCTTGTTGTGGGGCACGGGTTCTAGAGTGCTCAGGCTACGGTAGTTGCAGCATGTGGGATCAGTATTTGCTGTTGTTCGGCTTTAACGCACAGGCTCAAGAGTTGCGGTTCACAGGCATAGTTACTCCAAGGCACATGGAATCTTCGCAGACCAGGGATCGAACCCCCGTCTCCTGCATTGGCAGGAGGATTTTTTTTACTGCTGAGCCACCAGGGAAGCCTCATTTCTGGGGTTTTATTGCTGGGATCTTGTACTCTTGGAAAGAGTGCCCATATCAATGAACCATAGTTCAGTTAAACTAAACACAATCTGATTGGCAGCCATAACTGTAAGGGTATTGACAATACCTCTATTTTCTGAAACCCTGGCATGCAACTCTGGCATTATCTATGCAACCCCATGGTCTATGGCAACTTGGTTGACCTTGACTGCAGTAGGAACCTTGAGGCATCATGTTGCCAGAACAGACTAAGTGTTGACTTTCCCTCCTGCCTCCCGCCACTGCCATCTTTCAGAGCTTTCTGTTAAACAGAGCAGAGTTCATGGGTAAGAGCCAGGGATCTATTTGATGACGCCGAAGTGCTGGGACCAGCAGATGAGAAACATGTTTGGAGAAGATAGAGAGGCTGTTAACAGGCATTGCTTTTGCAAAGCCGCTGGGCTGACAGGCCAGGGCTTGTTCCTTGCCTGCTTCCTCTCCAGCAGCCCTCCTGGCTTCAAGAAGCCGAGCGTTTCAGGAAGGACAGTGGTTATGACAGACCAGCCTGCAGCACCAGGGCACTTTTTGCTATGACAGTTGCAAAGTGTTTCCTAGACAAAACACTGTGACGTCCGTATCTCTTAAAACTTGTAAGTGCTCTTTATGGAGAGGCTGGACTGAACAGGCAGAGAGATGCTGGTTTTGTCTGGGGCTCTAGTTCCTGATATAGGTCACATGCATTTTTCTGGGTACATTTATTTTTCTTTTTAAAAAAAATTATTTATGGCTGTGCTGGGTCTTCATTGTTGTGTGTGGGCTTTCTCTAATTGCGGCGAATGGGGGCTATTCTCTAGTTCTGTGAACAGACTTCTCATTGCAGTAGCTTCTCTGATTGCAAAGCATGGACTTTGCAATGAGGTTGGACTCGGTATTTATGTCCCACAGGCTTAGTTGCTCCGTGGCATGTGAGATCTTCCTGGACAAGGGATCCAACCAGTGTTCCCTGCATTGCAAGGCAGATTCTTAACCACTCGATCAGCAAAGAAGCCCTCTGTTTCTTTTATTTATTTGTTTTTAGCCACACTGAGTGGCATGTGGGATCTNGACTCGGTATTTATGTCCCACAGGCTTAGTTGCTCCGTGGCATGTGAGATCTTCCTGGACAAGGGATCCAACCAGTGTTCCCTGCATTGCAAGGCAGATTCTTAACCACTCGATCAGCAAAGAAGCCCTCTGTTTCTTTTATTTATTTGTTTTTAGCCACACTGAGTGGCATGTGGGATCTTAGTTCCCAATCAGGGCTCAAACCCACACCCCTCTGCATTGGAAGCATGCAATCTTAATCACTGGGCCCCCAGGGAAGTCCCTGGGTCTACATTTTTTTTAGGGGCTGACACAATTTTTGAATCCTGCACTTGGGAAGAAATGATACAGCAAAAGTCACTCACACGTGTCCAACTCTTTGCAACCCCACTGACTGTAGCCCCCCAGGCTCCTTAGTCTGTGGAAATCTCCAGATAAGAATACGAGAGTGGGTATCCATTCCGTTCTCCTAGGGATCTTTCTGAGGTCTCCCGCATTGCAGGCAGATTCTTTTCCACCTGAGCCACCAGGGAAGCCCTTGGGAAGAAATGATAAGGATGTTATAAGGAAAATGATGCTATGAATCTAAGATGTAAGGGACAAATTTCTCTGATAACAGAAGTATTTCTTTGCAAAGTTCAGGCTCCAGACTGGATGCTCATCCAGGATGCCTAGTTCAGTGGACACATAGCAGCTCTTCCCTCTTCCTTCTTCCCCTTCTCAGCTAGCCCAGATTTCCAAGGGGGACTTTAGTGATCCCAGCTCTAAGCTGATTAAGAGAAGCCAATTCTACCCTTCTCTGGGGTGGCTCAGATGGTAAAGAATCTGCTTGCAAAGTAGGAGATTTGGGTTCAGTCCCTGGGTCAGGAAGATCCCCTGGAGAAGAGAATGGCTATCCACTCCAATATTCTTGCCTGCAAAATCCCATGGGCAGAGAAACCTGGTGGGCTACAGTTCGTGGGGTCACAAAGAGTCAGACACAATGGAGAGACTAACACACACCCTTCTCCCAGATGGACTTGTGAACAAGTATGGTCTAATCAAAGTGAACATCAGGACTTTTGCTGGGAATTCTAGGGCAAAGAGTTTTCTGCTGTGTGATTATCAACACAGTACAATGGGAACCAGGCAGCCCTGGGTATCCACCTGGGAGTTCCAACCCTTTAACCAAGTATGCCACTAACAGTGCAGAGCCCAGGAAAGAAGAAGGTCCTTGAAATGTCATTGAGCTGCTGGAGGAAGCCTCCCTATGGACTTTCTGTCACTGGGGCCTAGAAATTTCTTTTACTGTTTGAGTCAAGTTTCCTGTTTCTTGCCATAGAAACCATTCTCAGTGGTACCCTTGGGATACCTGTCACTTGAGTCTTTGATCTGAGCTTTTTGTCTCTGATGTAGAGGGAGACAGAATTCTAGAACCCCCGGGCTGTTGGCTCCAGGGAGGAGGCAGCCCTGACCTAATTATCCCAACAATAGTCCTGGCAGACAGAGGTGGACCCGTCCTTCCCAGCGGTGTTCATGCTCAGTCCTTCAGTCATGTCTGACTCTTTGAGAATTCATGAACTGTAGCCCACCAGGCTCCTCTGTCCACAGGGTTCTCCAGGCAAGAATACCAGAGTGGGTTGCCTTTCCCTTCTCCAGGACATCTTTCCAATCCAGGGATCGAACTCAGGTCTCCTGCATTGTAGGCAGATTCTTTTCCATCTGAGCGACCAGGGGAAGCCCTTAAAGAGAAGCCTAGATACCCTGTGCTATACTTAGTCTCTCAATGGTGCCTGACTCTTTGTGACCCCATGGACTGTGGCCTGCCAGGCTCCTTTGTCCATGGGGATTCTCCAGGCAAGAATACTGGAGGGGTTTGCCATGCCCTCCTCCAAGGGATCTTCCTAACCCAGGGATCAAACCCACGTCTCCCATTTTGCAGGCAGATTCTTTACCATTTGAGCCCCCAGGGAAGCCCAGATATTCTGTAAATAATCATAATTGTCCTGTTCCCCCACTTCCTTCCCCCAGCCCCACCTAAGAATACAGCAGATCAAAGGGCTGCCTTCTCTTTCTGATTTTATCTTCTGTAGCTCCTTCCCTTTGGGTCTCAACAGATGATCCTGGGGTTGTGACTTCCAGATCCTATTAGGCGCCTTTCCTCTTATCAGTCTCAGACAGACCCATGCCTGCCTGTTCCACCCAGTGTGGGCCTCTATGACATGACGGAGGCGGCGGGGTGGGGGCATGGGTGCCTCCCACGTCCTGGATTCCACTTTGGTCTCTTTTGTTCCTTTCCATTCAATCACTCAATAAGATAAAGTATCCTCTGTGAAGAACAGAGAAGAAACTGAAAAAACAAGAGTGTAAACTGATTAAAGGTTCATTCAAAACTACAATAATGAAAATAGTTTGGGACTCTTTTTTTATATAGTGTAAAAATAGACATCAAATAATTGGAACTGAATAGAAAGTTCTGAAATGTCACCAAGTGTATATGATATGTAAGAATGTATTTTGTGGTTGAGATAGTATTTCAAATCATTTCAGGGGAAGGATAAATCAGTGATTGTCGATTTGGGGTGACTTTGTTTCCCAGGGGACCCTGAGCAACGTCTAGAGGCATTTTTGGTTGTCACAACAGGTGTAATGCTACCAGAATTTGATAGTGATCAGAAATGTTGCTAAACATCCTGCAATGTACAGGACAACCCCCAAACAAAGAATTACCTGGCCCCAAGTATCAGAAGTGCCACTGGTGAGAAACCTTGGGATAAATGAGATATTTGGAAGAATCATTCAGGAGGAAAAAGAAAAATGAAATTAGATTCTGAATCATAACAAAATTAATTTCAAGTTAGGTAAAATATACATTTTTATAAGTAAAATCTTTAATAAAATTTATAAGAAAACACAGAAAAATTTTTATCCTTATTGTGTAAAGACTTTTTTAAACCACATAAACAAATCTGAAACAATAAAGGAAATACTCGTAGACTTTACCCTATAATCACGAAAAACACTGTAAGACCATAAAGGCACTATAAAAAATACCAACTAGAGTTGCAACAAATGTGACAAAAATTAATGCTTTTCCCTACACTTTTTCCTTCTTTTTCAGATTCTTTCCCATTATGTGTTTTAAAATTTAATTTTTATTCATATTGCAATATAGTTGATTTACAATATTCTGTTAGTTTCAGTTGTACAGCAAAGTGATTCAGTTACACATAAACATACATCCCTTCTTTTTTGAATTCTTTTCCCATATAGGTTATTACAGAATATTGAGTAGAGTCCCCTGTGCTATACAGTAGGTCTTTGTTGATTATTCCCACACTTTTATCAGCATTGGAAGAAATTAAACATCATTTTACAATGATTTCCCCCCCAACTTTATTGAAAAAAAAATTGGACATATTTAAGGCTTACAGTGTGGTGTTTTGATATATGTATACTTTGTATGGGCTTCCCAGGTGGCGCAGTGGTAAAGAATTTGCCTGCCGATGCAAGAAATGTAAAAGACACACTGATTCGATCCGCAGGTGGGGAAGATGCCCTGGAGAAGGAAATGGCAACCTGCTCCAGTATTCTTGACTGGAGAATTCTCTGGACAGAGGAGCCTGGTGAGCTACTATCTATGGGGTCACAAAGGGTTGGACATGACTTAGCGACTGAGCACACACACACACCTTGTGTAATGATTACTGCAGTCAAGCTAATCAACATATCCAACACCTCTGTGTGTGGAGGAGGTGGTGAGGGGAGAGCCCTTAAGATCTGCTCTCAGGAATTCCCTGGTAGTCCAGTGGTTAGGACTCCATGCTTTCACTGCCCAAGTTCAGTCCCTAGTTGGGGAGTTAATATCCCACAAGGTGTGGGGCATGGCCAAAAAACAAACAAACAAAATTCCACTCTTAGCACATTTTAAGTTTGTGATCAATTATTAATTATAGTTGTCATGCTTTATATTAGCTCTGTAGAACTTATTCATCTTATAATTGAAAGTCTGTACCTTATGACCAACATCTTCCCATTTCCTTCACTCCCAAGTCCCTGGAAAACACCATTTCTTGTTTCTGTTTTCCTAAGTTCGACTTTTCAAGATTTTACTTATAACTGATAGCATCTGATATTTGTCTTTCTGTGTCCGGTTTATTTCACCTTGCATGCTGCCGCTGCCAAGTCACTTCAGTCGTGTCTGACTCTGTGCGACCCCATAGACGGCAGCCCACCAGGCTCCCCTGTCCCTGGGATTCTCCAGGCAAGAACACTGGAGTGGGGTGTCATTTCCTTCTCCAATGCATGAAAGTGAAAAGTGAAAGGGAAGTTGCTCAGTCGTGTCCGACTCTTTGCGACCCCATGGACTGCAGACCACCAGGCTCCTCCATCCATGGGATTTTCCAGGCAAGACTACTGGAGTGGGGTGCCATTGCCTTCTCCATTCACCTTGCATAACACCCTCTAAATTCATCCATATGATTGCAAATTAAAAGATTTCCTATTTTTTACAATTAATTTTTATTGGAGCATACTTGATTTAAAATGTTGTGTTAGTTTCAAGTGTACAACAAAGTGAATAGTTATACATATTTATATATCCACTATTTTTTAGATTCTTTTCCCATATAGGTCATTGAGTAGAGTTCCTTGTGCTATTCAGTAGGTCCTTATTAGTTATCTATTTTATATATAGTAGTTCAGTTCAGTTCAGTCACTTAGTCGTGTCCAACTATTTGTGACCCCATGAACCACAGCACGCCAGGCCTTCCTGTCCATCACCAACTCCCGGAGTTCACTCAGACTCACGCCCATCGAGTCAGTGATGCCATCCAGCCATCTCATCCTCTGTTGTCCCCTTCTCCTCCAGCCTCCAATCTTTCCCAACATCAGGGTCTTTTCAAATGAGTCAGCTCTTCACATCAAGTGACCAAAGTATTGGAGTTTCAGCTTCAACATCAGTCCTTCCAATGAACACCCAGGATTGATCTCCTTTAGGATGGACTGGTTGGATCTCCTTGCAGTCCGAAGGACTCTGAAGGGTCTTCTCCAACACCGCCGTTCAAAAGCATCAATTCTTCAGCACTCAGCTTTCTTTATAGTCCAACTCTCACATCCATATATGACTTTTCAAAAAACCATAGCCTTGAGTAGATGAGCCTTTGTTGAGAAAGTAATGTGTCTGCTTTTTAATATGCTGTCTAGGTTGGTCATGACTTTCCTTCCAAGTAGCAAGTGTCTTTTAATTTCATGGCTGCTATCACTATCTATTTTTTTTTTTTTTAGGTTTTAAAACTTTTTATTTGCATATTAAAAAAATTGTGCATTCCAATAATTAAAATCATTTGAACAACAACAAAAAAAATGGCGCTCTGATTAAACTGCATTTTACAGCCCACAGAACACCTTGGACCAGCTTTTTGGAGCCCCCAAAANNNNTTCTTCTGCTTTATTCCACCTTCTCATCAGTGCCCTTTTCTGCTGAGGTTGCCAGGTTGGCTCTGTTGCTAGAGACCAGCAAGCCTGAACTTGATCTCTGGCTTCTGCAGGAAGGCTACAACAGTGACCTCAGGAGCCCTTCCCCCAACTCCCCATGGTCTGTATCCACCCAGCTTCTCCTGCTTTGGTCCAGCCCTGGTTCACACCCTACCTCTGTTGCTGGCTCCATCCCTCCATCATTCCAGCTTCTTCCTTTCTACTGAGGACCTGCTTGACCCATCCCATGCCTCCCTCACTCCTGCACCCAACCTAGGGGTTATGGTCAGAGCCAGCCTTGACCATTTCATGCCTTAACCTCTTGTGCCCAAGCCCACTTTTGCTCTCCCCCCAAAGCTTCAGTCTCTTGGTGCTCCCCCAGATATCAGATGCTGGGGCCATCTAACCCCCAGAGATAGGGCTCAGTTTCTCCTGGACCCTGTGGCTTTTCCCCTGGCCACCCTGGGGACAGATAGCAGGGTCCTCTGGTCTGGTTGCATGGGACAGAGGACAGAACTGAGAAGAAGGGAGGTGGAGAGAGAGTGAGTCATGGGGAGAGAGGGAGGCCTGTGAAAAGGAAATGAATGCATACATTTTGGTGAGCACCAGGATTCTGTGATTTGAGGGTCCAGAAAGGTCTCCTTACTTTAGTATAGTTTTAGCAGCCTGAGTTAGTAGAGGATCTTCATGCAAATAAACACAATAAAATTGTGAACCCATTAAACTATAGACACAGTTATTTGCATTGATTTATCAGTAGGACCTAACAAAGAGCCAGCACAAAGAGGAATAAGACACAGATGTTTTATTTACTTTTTGTCTTATTTATTTTTGGCTGTGCTGGGTGATGGTTGCTGTGTGAGGGCTTCTCACTGCAGTGGCTTCTCTTGTTGAAGAGCTCAGGTTCTAGGGTGTGCAGACTTCAGTATCTGTAGCATGTAGGCTCGGGCTTAGTATTCCATTATAGGGATATGCCACATCTGGGAGGGCTGGTGGAAGCCTGGCCTGGACAGGAAGAAGTGGGGGTGATTTCAAGGAACAGGAGGTAGAAGTGTTTGGGGAGATGGGGTGATGAGAGGGGAAGATGAGTTGGGAGAGGGGAGGAAAGGGTGGAAGCCAATTGCTGATAAGCTGTTCTCTGGGCTTTGACAGTGTCCAGCTCCCTCTGCAGAATGGGTCCAGGCAGGCGAACGGAGCAATGGCTGTGCGAGGTAACTTAGAAGAGAAGCCAGGTGGAGAGGCCAGAGAGGCAGCCCCTCACCCACCTCTCATCCCCAAAGGGTCCTGCCTTCCAGCCCAACCAGCGTCTCCAGGGAAACAGACAGCAAGCCCTCTGGGTTTTCCTTCCTCCCCATCTATCCTCCTGCATTACAGGGATAGTAAAGACCCAGCCGACCCACAGAGCATGAAGGCCAATCTAGCTGTAAAGTGTGTGCTCACTCGCTAAGCCGTGTGGGACTCTTTGCAATCCCAGGGACTGTAGCCCACCAGGCTCCTCTGTCCATGGGATTTCCTAGGCAAGAATATTGGAGTTGGGTTGCCATTTCCTTCTCCAGGGGATCTTCCTGACCTAGGGATTGAACTCTCAGCTCCTGCATTGCAGGCAGATTCTTTACCGCTGAGCCACTGGGGAAGCCCAGGGACTTAAACAGATTCGTCTGCTGATATACCTAAGTATTTACACATCTTCATAGCAGCGTCATTCATAAGAGCCAAAAGGTGGAAATACCCATGAACAGATGAATGGATAAACAAAATGTGGCATAGCCCTATATCGGAATGCTATTCATCCATACAAAGGGGTGAAATTCCAGCAACTAAAAAGTATAAATGGATAGATATAGCAGAACAAAAATGGATTCAGAGATACCAGATTTAGATACAGAGAACAAACAAGCGGTTACTAGTGGGGAGCAGCAAAAATAAGGGTAGGGAATTAAGTACAAACTATTATGTATGACATAAACAATATACAAGGATGTTATGTATAGCACAGGGAATATAGTCAACATTTTATAATAACTTTAAATGGAGAATAATCTATAAAAATATTGACTCACGATATTGTACTCCTGAAACTAATATAACGCTACAGATCCACTTTAGGGGAAAAAAGTGTTATGGTATAAAGTCCTCAGGCTTGGTCATATAAATAAAGTTTTATAGTATAAAAAAAGGGATAAAATTCTGACACATGCTACAATGTGGATGAACCTTGAACAAATTATGAGAGAAATAAGCCAGACATAAAAGGACAAATATTGTATGTTTCTATTTACATACAGTACACAGAATAGGCACATTTATAAAGACAGAAAACAGGAATATGGTTTTCAGGGGCTGAGGGCTGGAAAAGGTGAGGAGTTATTGTTTAATGGGTACAGGGTTTCATTTTGGGAAGATAAAGTGTTCTGATAATCATGATAATTGCATAACACTGTGAATGTATTTAATGCCACTGAACTGTACATTTAAAAGTGAACATTTTGTATTATGTGTATTTTCCCATAATGAAAACAAAGTAATATGTGGAATATTGTTCAGCTGCTAAATCATGTCCAACTCTTTGTGACCCCAGGGACTGCAGCATGGTAGGCTTCCTTGTGCTTCACTATCTCCCAGAGTTTGCTCAAACTCATGTCCATTGACTTGGTGATGCCATCCAACCATCTCATCCTCTGTCGCCCCCTTCTCCTGCCCTCAATCTTTCCAGCATCAGGGTCTTTTCCAATGAGTTGGCTTTTCGCATCAGGTGGCGAAAGTGTCGGAGCTTCAGCTTCAGTATCAGTACTTCCAATGAATATTCAGAGTTGATTTTCTTTAGGATTGACTGGTTTGATCTTGCTCTCCAAGGAACTCTCATGAATCTAACACAATCTGTTCAAAAGACTAATGTTTTCTAATCGGTCTTCCCCATCTCTTCTTCTTGTCCCCATTCTTGGTGTCAGTCCTAACCCTAACTCATCACTGGCAGATGCCACTGGATCCTTCCAGACATAATTTATAGACATGCTTGTCCTTAATCATATTTCAACTTTAAACAGATAGAATTAGTGTTTACTATGCTGCAACTTTTTTCACTCGCTAATATCACAGCCATCTTTTTGATATTTTAGGAAATTATTTATTTACTTTTGGCTGCATTGGGTCTTAGCTGTGATGCACAGGCTCTCCAGTTGAGGCACAAGTGCTCAGTAGGTGTAGCCCATGGGCTTAGTTGTCTCACAGCATGTGGGATCTTAGTTCCCTGACCATGGATCAAACCCATGTCCCCTGTGTTGGAGGGTGGATTCTTAACCACTGGACCACCCCAGAAGTCCCCCATCTTTTTGTTTCTGTATAGACTTCACTCTGTAGAGAGTTTCGTTTTGGGACACCTCATCATTTAACTAGTTTTCTATTGCTGAACATTTATTTTGCCCTATAAATTATGCTGCATAAAAATCTTTATGTGACACATTAATCATCTTTTATAGACCTGTGGGAATATATCTGTTGAGTAAATTCCCAGAAAAGGGAATTCTGGGTCAAAAGACATGTATGTTAAAAGTGTTTATAGATATTACAAAATTATGTGCAAAAAGCATCCACCTATTTACATTCCTACCTGTGGATTCATTGCTCCTCCCTTTGGCCCTTCCTCATTTCCTTCCCTGCCTTTCCCCTCTCTCCTACTTCCTCTTTCCTTTCTTCCGCCTAATGAACAGGCAAGCAAAAGCTTTACCTTTTCCATTGTAACATGGCAAGAATAGAAATAAAATATATATTACAATTTCTCATAGCTTGTTGGCCTAACTGGTTTTCTGGCACCCAACTCTCAGCTATATTCATCTTTTTGCTTTAATTCACATCATGTTACTACTGTAGGACTTAAGATACCTTGAAATGTTTGGGGCTTGTGCATTCCTTTTGTCTTGCTGATGTAAGGTTTTTTAAAAAAAATTTTATTGGAATATAATTGTTTTTACAATATTGTGTTAATTTCTACTGTACAGCAAAGTGAACAAGCTTTATGTATACACAAGTGAATGAGTGAAAGTCGCTCAGTCACGTCCAACTCTTTGCAACCCCATGAACTATAAAATTCTTGAAATTCTCCAGGCCAGAATACTGGAGTGGGTAGCCTTTCCCTTCTCCAGTGGATCTTCCCAACCCAGAGATCAAACCCAGGTCTCTTGCATTGCAGGCAAATTCTTTACCATATGAACTACCAGGGAAGCCCCTCTTTTTTGGATTTCCTTCCCATTTAGGTGACCACAGAGCACTGAGCAGAGTTTCCTGTGGTCTACAGTAGATTCTCATAAAGTTTAAAATGCATCTTTAATTCTAAACAATGACTGTTTTGCTCAGGATGTAATTTATTTTTATTTTATTTTTGGCTGCATGGGGTCTTCGTTGCTGCGCCCAGGCTTTTTCTAGTTGCAGTGAGTGGGGGCTACTCTCTTGTTGAAGTGCTGGGGCTCTAGGCACTCAGGCTCAGTTGCTGCAGTTCTCTAGAGGAGAGCTTTAGAATGCCGGCTCAGTAGTTGTGGCCTATAGGATTACTTGCTCTGAGGCATGTGAGATCTTCCCAGATCAGGGATCAAACACATGTCCTTTGAGCTGGCAGGAGGATTCTTATCCACTGGACCACCAGGGAAGTTCACTCGGGGTATAATTTTGTTTTTACTTACAACCACACTTTCTTTGTATGAAAATTGCCCTTTAAAACTATTTAAAACAGTTTTAAATTTAATTTTATGAATAAGTGATACATTTATATGGCTTATAATAAAAAAATATGTTGGTGTTAAAACTCTTTGTTCCTTATTTTGCATCTGCTATTTCTACCACCTTTCCTATCCTCTGAAACCTTGTGTTTAGTTTCTTATATATCCTTCCAGTGTTTCTTTATGAAAATACAAGCAAATAAATGTGGATTCTTATCCCTCTCTTTTTATACAGAATATAGTTTATTATTTCTGCAACATTTTTTCCTTACTAGTTATTGGCATACCTTGGAGATCTTTCTTTATTAGTAGATGAAGAGTTTTCTCATTCGTTTTCATGGTTGTGCATATATATATATATGATATTCTATTATGGAGGGACCTTATTTATTTAACTAGTCCTCTATTGATGAGTTTATCCAATTTAGACTGAGTGACTGAGCTGATACACAGTGTGGCAGTGTGGTCCATGCCCTTGTCCAAGTGGTCATCTGGATGTGTACAGGTCAATCTGGAGTGTCAGAGTGAAACCGCTGGGTCCAAGCATTTCTCTTAATTTTGAAGATGCTGCCAAATTGCCTTCCCAGAGGGGCTGTACCAATTTACACAATTGTAAAGAATGTGTGAAGTTTCCTCTTTCCCCACAACCTCACCAACTTCGTGTATTATCAACTTGTTGGAGTTTTGCCAATCCAATAGGTGAAAATTGGTGTCTGTAGCTTTAATCTGTACTTCTCTTGTGAGTGAGTTTGATGATCTTTTAAATTTAATTTAAAAAATTTATTATTATTATTTACTGAAGTATAGTTGATTTGAATATTACATTGACAATCTTTTTTTTTTACATTTAAAAGTCATTTGTATTTCTGTTCTTTGAATTATTTGCTCATTTTTCTCTTTGGGGTTATTGACAGTCTTCTAGAAGCTCTTTCTGTATTAGGGAGGTTTGACCTTTGTGATATGAATTGCAAGCCTCCTTCCCTACAGTTTGCCATGTGTCTTTTGGCTTCCCGCATGGTGTATTTCATTGTGGCTATTTTTTATTGTCATTGCTTTAATTTAAAATTTTTTTGGAAATAATTTTAAACTTCAAGTTACAAAAATAATATGGAGACATTCTTATGCCTGTTTCCCGGCTTCTTCCAATACTGACTTCTTTCATAATCATTATATAATTACTGAACCCAGAAAATTTATATTGACCAACTACTGTGAACAAATCTATGGAGTTTATTCAGGCTTCCCTAGTTTCTCACCTAATGTTTTTGTTCTATGGTTTTTTAGTGTATTTCTTTTTAGCACTGAATAATATTCCATTGTCTGGACAAAGGAAGAGACTGTTTATCTGTTCACATACTGAAGAACCTCTTGGTTGCTTCCAAATATTGGCAATTAAAAAAAAAGCTGTAATGCACACCCATGTGCAGCTTTCTGTGTGGACAAATGCTCAAACCATTTGGGCAAATACTAAGAAGCATGATTACTGTATTGTATGCTAAGTATGTTTAGTTTTACACAAAACTGACAAACTGTCTTCTGAAGTGGCTGTACCAAGTGGCATTCCCATCAGCAATGAATGAGAGTTCCTTCTGCTCCAAAACCTTGCCAGCATTCAGTGGTATTAGTGTTTTGGATTTTAGTCATTTTATTTGGTGTGTAGTCATATCTCCTTGTTTTATTTATTTATTATAATTTTTGGCTGCATCACATGGCTTGTGGAGGTCTTAATTCCCCAACCAGAGATAAGACCTAGGTCCCCAGCAATGGAAGCTCAGAGTCCTAATCACTGGATTGCCATGGAAGTATTTTCTTGTTGTTTTGATTTGTAATTCTTAATGACATATGGGAATTGCAAAATAAAACAGCAACAACAAAAAAGGGACAGTTAGAACCTGACATGGACAGTTAGAACTGGACTTGGAACAATGGACTGGTTCAAAATCAGGAAAGGAGTACTTCACGGCTGTATATTATCACCCTGCTTATTTAACTTCTATGCAGAGTACATCACTGTAAATGCCAGGCTGGATGAAGCACAAGATTTCTGGGAGAAATATGAATAACCTCAGATATGCAGATGATACCACCCTTATGGCAGAAAGTGAAGAGGAACTAAAGAAACTCTTGATGAAGGTGAAAGAGGAGAGTGAAAAGGCTGGCTTAAAACTCAACACTGAAAAAGATCATGGCATCTGATCCCATCACTTCATGGCAAATATATGAGGAAACAAAGGAAACAGTGACACACTTTATTTTCTTGGGCTCTGAAATCACTGCAGATGGTGACTGCAGCCATGGAATTAAAAGATGCTTGATCTTTGCAAGAAAAGCTATGACAAACCTAGACAGCGTATTAAAAAGCAGAGACATTACTTTGCCAACAAAGGTCCATCCAGTCATGTGAACTGGATGTGAGAGCTGGACTGTAAAGAAGGCTGAGAGCCAAAGAATTGACGCTTTGAACGGTGTGGTGCTGAAGAAGACTCTTGAGAGTCCCTTGGACTGCAAAGAGATCAAAGCAGTCAAGAAAATCAATCCTGAATATTCACTGGAGGGACTGATGCTGAAGCTGAAGTTCCAGTACTTTGGCCACCTGATGTGAAGAACTGACTCATAGGAAAAGACCCCGATGCGGGGAAAGATTGAGGGCAGGAGGAGGAGACAACTGGGAATGAGATAGTTGGATGGCATCAGTGACTCAATGGACATGAATTTGAGCAAACTCCAGGAGATAGTGAAGGACAGAGAAGCCTGGTGTGCTGCAGTCCATGGGGTCGCAAAGAATTGGATATGACTTTGCAACTGAACAATAAGAAGCTTGGTTTGGACTCCAAATTCCATGCTTTCTAGAAAGCCGAAGTACTCCCCAGGATCTCCATTGTTTCTCTGGAAATTATATTCTCATATTATCTCTGATTTAAGCTATTGCTCCTATGGATGCTTCCCTGTTCCATGCTTCCAGATGGTAAATTTCAGCCCTTTAGGTATCTACAAAGGGACTAGCTTGCACCAAGCATGTGTGGTAGAGGGGGCTTTACAGAAAATTTTGAGCAGACATGGGGATGTAGGGAGAAGAGAGCATGGGTTAGGGCAGCTGGTGGCACCCAGGCAGCTCCGTCGTTAGAGCGTCCTGACTTGGGGGCACCATTAGCTTCCTTCACACACTTTATTGCCTTTCTTCTATCTCCTTTTCTCCCCATCTCTCCAGTTCCCTCCTGGGTGCAAGACTCCTGACTCCTGCAAGAGAGCTATCCCCATTCTTCAACCTCACCTTGCTCCAAGGGGCTTAACTGGCTGCCCATTACAGAGCATGACCTGCATAACTAGATTTGGGGGCCTGTTGCTATTTGCTTTTCTGGATTTTCCAGTGCTTTCTGGGAACTCTGCTTTCTAAAACTGAGGTATGGGAATTAGGGCATTTCCTGGTGTGGGAGAGATGAAGGAAGAGCAGATGGGGATTCTGTGTGACATGGGTGGGAGCAGATTGAGAAAGGACAATTTTAAAAGATTCTAATTTTAAAAAATCTGGAGGAACTTCCCTAGTAGTCCAGTGGTTAAGATTCTGCACTGCCAATGCAGGGGGGGTGGTGATTCGATTCCTGGTTGGGGAACTAAGATCCCCCATGCCAGCAACATAGCCAAAAGATTAAAAAATAGTTTGGAGAAGAGGAGGCAATATAAACACAAGGGAAAAAAATCAAATTGTAAATAAGAGTATACAGTGAAGAGTCTCCCCTCTCCACCCTCAGTCCCTTAGTTCACTTTCTTAAAATAACCACTGCTACTGGCTTCTTAGTGACTTTTGGGAAATGTTTTATGCATATGTAAGCATAAGTTGTATGTATTAAGTGTAAGTATGCTCCCTCTTTAAAAAAGAAATAGTAGCCTGTTATATATAAGGCTTTTCTTTTAACTTTTGAAAATATAATAGTATATCTTTACTATTTTTAATGGAGCTACTTATAAATATATTACATAAATATACACACATGCAAACACATATATATTTTCTTATATTTGAGGCCTTGGTGACCCTCTTCATGCACCACCGTTGATGCTTTCTAGGGCATGGGAGTTTCCACAGGGAGAGGGATTCTGGTTGCCAAACATTTTTTTTTGTTTGTTTTTGGCCACACTGCCCGGCTTTCAGGGATCTTAGTTCCCTGACTGGGGATTGAACCTGAGTCCCTGGCACTGGAAGCATGGATTCTTAATCACTGAACCACTGGGGAAATTCCTTGGCAAACATTCCGGAGGTCAAGCTAAGTCCCAGGATGTGATGGCAAGCTGGGAGCATTGTTTCTGAGAGCTCAGAGCTGTGGTTGGCTGTATAATTTTTATTTTTAAATTTTCTTGGCTGTGCCACACAGCACGATTTATGCTTTGGTCCCGTGGCCATGAGGCATGTGGGTGCCTAGATCCCCGACCAGGGATTGAACCTGTGCCCTTTGCATTGGAAGTTCGAAGTCTTAACCACTGGACTGCCAAGGAGGTCCCTGGTCAGTTGTATTCTTGCTCCCAGTTATTTTCTGTCTCCTCTGTAGAGGGTTCTGTACACTTGGATGTGGCCCGTGTCCCCAAGGGAGGAATATATTGGTACTTCTTCCTCTCACTGGCACTGGATTAATTACATCACCTTCCTGGGCTAACAGAAGTGAGAGTGAAGCTCCCCATGTCTATGTCAAAGCCTTAAAAGCCAGGGTGGGCTTCTGTTCTGCCTGTTTGTCCTTGATCTTGAGAATGGAGTCAGGGGTGGTTCCTTCAGCCTGGGTCCTGGGACAAGATGGCCTATGGAAGACAGCCACAGTTGAGCCACATCTGATGAGGAATTCGGGCGAGAGGGAAAGCTTCCTCATTGTAAGTCCCTAAAATTCTAGGACTGTTTGCTACAGCAGCCTCACCTAGTGAAAGCTGACTTACGCCAGGGCTGTGCTTTGTTACAAAGTCCAGGGGACTCTGAGGAAATGATACCTGCTGACACTGGCCTCTGGGTTGGATCTGAGTCTACCACCAGTTAATAAAGGAGTTCTGGTTGTTATTACAAGAATCAAGACATGCCACAGGCACAATGATGGCTCTAACTTTGCTCAGAGCAGTGCCAATGGCTTCAAATGTTCAGAAAGCCCTTCAGTCATGTATAATGAGAGTCCTAAATAAATTTTACTTTTGGAAATCTAGCCCAAGAAAACAATTCGAGATATACCTAGAGGTCCACTGTAAAGTTATTTGAGAAACTGGAATACCCCATCACAAGGGAAGAGTGTATACATCATTCTAGATGATGGACATTATGCAGTCATTAAAAATCAAGTAGCTATGGACTCCCCTGGCAGTCCAGTGGCAGGGACTTTGCCTTCCCATGCAGACGGTGTGGGCTCAATCCCTGGTCAGGGAGCTAGGATCTCACATACCTCAGGATCAACAGACTACAGAATAAATCGGAAGCAGTCTCATAACAAAATCAATAAACACTTTAAAAATGGTCCACATACACACAAATCTAAAACTAAATCAAGTAGCTGAATATTTAATGAGACAGAGGAGATGTCTGTATTCCAGCACTGAGTGAAATAAACAAGATAGGAAACTATATCCCTAGGACAATTCTAACAAATTTAGGATCACACTTTATTTTTGTCTCTTTTTTTTCACTTATGTTATGTGAATACATATTCCCCCCAAAAGTCAAACATGTAAATATTTCCATACCCATGAGGAAATAAGGAAAAACAGTGGCTATCTCTGGGTAGCATTTTCTTGTCGGTATTTTCTGTATTTTCCAAACGTGCTCTGATGAATATGTGCTGGTTTTATAATCAGAAGTAAGTAACTGCTGTTTAAAAATAAGAATTATTCCGGTCACTTCTAGGGCTGTGCCTTTGCGCTGTGGCTGCCCAGGGGCCTTAATTGGGACTCCTCATCTAAGAATAAGCCTGTGTGTTTAATTAGGTCACTCTCCTGCCGACCTAGAATCTTTGCACAGGGCTTAGCTTGTGCTGCCTGAACTCCTGGGATGCACCCTGCCTGAACCTGGAACCTCACAGCCAGGAGCTGGGCTGCTGCCTGCCTTTAGCTTACTCTGAATTTGAGAGATGTATGATGCCTGTCTAACATATCTTTCTTTTTTAAAAAAATATAAATTTATTTTATTTTAATTGGAGGCTAATTACTTTACAATATTGCATATCTTCCTTAAAAATTAACTGGGACATAGTTGTTTTATTGAAGAGAAAATGAAGACTCATGAAGTAAGTGTCCTACCCCTTTTTGAAAGAAAGTGAAAGTATGAAAGTGAAGTTGCTCAGTCGTGTCCAACTCTTTGTGACCCCATGAACTATACAGTCCATGGGATTCTTCAGGCCAGAGTACTGAAGTGGGTAGCCTTTCCCTTCTTCAGGGGATCTTCCCAACCCAGCGATCAAACCCAGGTCTCCCACACTGCAGGCGAATTCTTTACCAGCTGAGCCACAGGGGAAGCCCAACAGCTGAGACGTGGCTAGAGTCCAAGCCAATTCATCCCTGCGTGGGCTCGAACCACGAACCTTTTGATTAACAGCCGAACGCACTAACCAATTGCACCACAGAGACTATTTGTTTTTGGATGGACATGATTTTGGCTTCCCAGGTGGTTCAGTGGTAAAGAACCACTACCAAGCAGGAGATGCAGGTTTGATCCCTGAGTTAGGAGGATCCCCTGGAAAAGGGCATGGCATCCCACTCCAGTATTCTTGCCTGGAGAATCCCATGGACAGAGGAGCCTGGTGGCCTACAGTCCATGGGGTCAAAGAGAGTTGGACATGACTTAGTGACTAAAACAACAACAGTCTTGGCTGAGGATAACTGCTGTGCCTGGCAGCTATTGTTCATGGTCCCCTGTGGCCTTCCAGGTCTGTCCTGGGTCACATAGTGGAGGTCCCAAGAGACTGGTGAGCAGATAGAGGCCATTGAATGTGCCTGAGAGCCAGAAGTTCCTTAGAGAGGAGCTCAGTCCAGAGGAAAAGGACCCCAGTGTGACCAGGCTGGTCCTAGAGGACCTCAGCTGTCAGTGGGCCAGCCAGGGCTACTCCACTCATATGATGTCACTAAAGCCTTTATCCAGGTTTGGTCCTCATGAGAGTGTGCCATGTGGTATGCGGTGTGTGTGTGTGCAGTGTATGTGTTGAGGGTTGTCCACAGTGTTGCCCAAAAAAGCTGCAGTGGAGTCGGGGGGCCAGACCTGGGCCAGACAGGGAGAAAGCAGCTAGAACCAGCTGAATAAACCATTAATAATGAATAAACCATAAATCACTGAATAAACCATTAATAATACAATGCCACCCACTTTGCAAAGTAGGTTTTCATAGCTGTTTCATATCGTGTCACTGTTTTATTTTTTGCTTTTGTTTTTTGTAAATTTTTGTCTGTGCCATAGGGCATATGGAATCTTGGGATCTTAGCTATCAACCCCATGGCCCCTGCATTTGACGCTCGGTGTGTAGGCACTGGACCACCAAGGAAGTCCCTACAATCGTGTCACTATTGAGGGCTCAGTTGTCCAGGGGGCACGTGGTTCTCTCCCTTCTCAGACTCCATCAGCCTCCCTGGGATCTGCTTCAGGCCCGGATTGCAGGGCCTAGTCCTCTCCTACAGTGTTTCTCAGCTGAAACCTTCAACTCTGTCATCCTTAACTTTTTTNACTATTGAGGGGCTCAGTTGTCCAGGGGGCACGTGGTTCTCTCCCTTCTCAGACTCCATCAGCCTCCCTGGGATCTGCTTCAGGCCCAGATTGCAGGGCCTAGTCCTCTCCTACAGTGTTTCTCAGCTGAAACCTTCAACTCTGTCATCCTTAACTTTTTTCCTTGAGGTGTAATGTACAGATAGTAAAATACATGAGTTCCTTCTCTTTCTAAAAATTTTATTTATTTATTTATTCCTGGCTGCTCTGGGTCTTTGTTGCTGCACTCCGGCTTTCTTTAGTTTCTGCCACTGGGGCCCACTCTCAAGTTGCAGTGCACGGCTTCCCTTTACACTAGCCTTTCCTGCTGCAGAGCAGAGGCTCTAGGTGCACAGGCTCCAGTAGCTGTGGAGCACGGGCCTAGCTGCCCCAGGGCATGTGGAATCCTCCTGCCCCAGGGATCAAAACTGTGTCCCCTGTATTGGCAGGCAGATTTTTATCCAGTGCACCACCAGAGGAGTCCCAATACATGAGTTCTTATGCTTGATATTGTGTCCATGAAATTCCCAAGTTATTGTGGGCAACACAGTTTATTCTCCTTCTAACTCCACTGGATGGATAAGTCACTGTTTATTTATCTTTTCTGGTCTTGATGGGCAGTCGGGTTGTTTCCAGTTTGGGGATTATTGTGAATAAAGATGCCACGAACATTCTTATGCATGTCTTTCAGTGGAGGCCATTTGAAATTTTTTTTATTGGAGTATAATTGCTTTACCATGTTGTCTTAGTTTCTACGATACAATGAAGTGAATCAACTATTGTTGTGGATTCAGCCATTCATTTGTGTCTGACTCTTTGGACCCCATGGACAGCAGCATGCCAGGCTTCCCTGTCTCTCAGCTATGTGTATACATATATCTACTTCCTCTGGGACCTCCCTCCCACCCCCATCCCACCCTTCTGGGTCATCACAGAGCACAGAGCTGAGCACTCTGTGCTATACAGCAGCTTCCCACTAGCTATCTATTTCACACATGGTAATGTCTATATGAGCTTCCCTGGTGGCTCAGATGGCAAAGAATCTGCCTGCAATGCAGGAGACCTGGGTTCAATCCCTGTGCTGGGAAGATCCCCTGGAGGAGGGCATGACAACCCACACCAGTATTCTTGCCTGGAGAATCCAATGGACATAGGAGCCTGGTGGGCTACAGTCTCTGGGGTTGCAGAGAGTTGGACAGAGCTGAGCGACTAAGCATGCACGCAGTGTCTATGTGTAAATGCTCATCTCCCAGTCCATCCTACCTTCCCCTTGCCCTGTGTCCACGTATTTATTCTCTCCATCTGTGTCACTATTCCTGCCCTGCAAATAGGTTCATCGGTACCATTTTTCTAGGTTCTGCACATTACACATTAATACACAATATGTGTTTCTCTTTTTCTGACTTACTTCACTCTGTATGACAGACTCTAGGTCCATCCACATCTCTACAGATGACCCAGTTTTGTTCCTTCTAATAGCTGAGTGATATTCCATTTACATATGTACCACACCTTCTTTGTCCATTCATCTGTCAGTGAACACCTAGGTTGCTTCCACGTGCTGGCTATTGTAAATAGTGCTGCAGTGTCTTTTAGCTCACTTCCTGTCCTTCATCTTCTCTGTCACTCATCGAGACCCCAGGTCCTGCAGCCCCACCATCAGTCTAATTCTGTAACCCAGACTCATTGCTTTTTTGGCCAAGGTTCCTGCAAAAGGAGGTCTTCACCTGTGGCTCCCCCTTCCCTGCCCTCTGTCCCTACTCTACTGCTACCACTTCTTGCCACTGACATACCACAGGGTCCAAGTCTCCCGTCCTGTGACCTTGGGCCTTTTCTGACCCTGGTTTTTCTGTAGCGCTGTCATTGCTCATGGTTCCTTCTTTCCTCCTGGGGTTGCTGCGACAGCCCTTCCTCCTACTTCTTCCCTGCAAATCTGGCAGCTCCCTCTCAGCTTCTTTTGCGGGGTCCTCTCCTGCCTCGGCCCCCACATGGTTGTTGCCAGGACTCTGTGCTCAGCTTTCTTCTGCTCCTGTCTCTCTGAGGGGCCCTCCTGCCACTGGGTCTTCAGCTACCATGGTTGCTCAAGCAACATCCCTCATCCTTAATCTCATGTCCCAAAACCCAAAGGATTTCAAACTCATTTGGTGGCAGCCTTGATTGACCCGACCTGAGGTTGTTTATTGTGTTTGTGGACCTACTTCGTGTGAATGAATATTCATGGCTCAGCAGCAGGAATGCTAATGTATTAGATTATGGGCTGTTGCCCCAGACCCCAGCAAGTGTGTGATCATGCATATATACAGTAAGTCATGTGTTACCTCCTTAGACTCAGAAAACACTGACTTCTGAGATAGATCAGGCCCCAAGGGTGTCAGGTCAGCGCTGGTGGAGCCCGAATGCTCTCTCTAGTTTGTGGATGAAGGCCTTGTTTTAACAAGCCCCTGCCCTTCCTGCTGATATTTCTGGTTTGGTGGTCATATACTCCCTGGTTTCTCAGTGTCTCATCCTCATTTCCCTCCAGGATCCCCTTCGGTTAATCAGTCCCCAGGTCCTGATGAGCCCAGTGACTCCCTGGCCAGCTCTCCCTTATCCCCTCCCCATGGATCCAGGCGCTCACAGCTCCTGCCTGGGCCATGGAGGTCATCTTGGCAGCTCCCCTCATCCTAGCCCGCCCAGCCTCCCCTGCTCTGACACCAGAGCAGCTTTGACACCTCATCCTGCTCAAAACTTTGCCAGGGCTCCCCACCACCTGCGGGGTCCAGGTCAAACTCTTTTATTAGGGCACAGGAGCCTTCCTAATCTGGTCTTGCCCCTCCCCCACCCACTGTGGGCCCTGGGAACAGTTGTGGGTTCATGACCCCTCTTTCCCCCTTTTGCAGTTGCAGTTGCTCAGCCAGGAATTTTTCATGTGATCTCCGGGGAAGCTCCTGCTCACTTTTCAAGAGGCTGGTGGGCATCACCTTCTGGAGTTGGCCTTATCCCAAAAGACGTGCTTTCCTGTCCCTCTGTATGGCTGTGTTTGGACATTGTGGGCAGCACCCTGCAGCGCTCAGGATGTGGTTCAAGGTATTGGCTTGTGTGGGAGGTTGGGGGGAGGTGAATGTGGAGGGGT
>SJYA01001594.1:539111-639963 GCA_006410615.1 Neotragus moschatus
TATGAGGGCTTCTCATTGCAGTGTCTTCTCTTGCTGCAGTTCTCAGTCTCTAGGCCACAAGGGGTGCAGTAGTTATAACGCTCAGGCTTAGTTGCTCTGTGGCATGTGGGATCTTTCTGGACCAGGGATTGAACCTGTGTCCCTTGCATTGGCAGGTGGATTCTTGAGCACTGGACCACCAAGGAAGTCCTCTTCATAGTTTTAAATCCAGCTTCTAGCAGAAGCTTGGCATGAAGTAGACACTTAATGAATGCACGGTGTCTGACTAGATGGATTTATGTGCAAGAAAATACTGCACGTAATACTGAAATGCACCATATCTCTGATTCTCGTGCAGCTTCCCTTTGCCCCAACCCTCTGTGCAAGCCGGCGCTCATCCTGCCTAGCCCCCTCCTGTCTCTCCAGATCACAGCAAGGAGAGGCGTGGGTCTCTGTCAGGGGTGGAGCCTCCCCCTGCCTGTGGCTCTCAAGCCCTGTGACCCAGCCTCAGGCATGTCTGGCAGGTCTCAGATGGTCTTCCAACATGCCCCAGGATGACACCACCCTTCTGACCTAAAGCAAAGAGGAATTAAAGAGCCTCTTCATGAAGGTGAAAGAGGAGAGTGAAAAAGCTGGCTTAAAACTCAACACTCAGAAAACTAAGGTCAGGGCATCTGGTCTCATCACTTCATGGCAAATAGATGGGGAAACAAAGGAAACAGTGACAGACTATTTTGCAGATGGTGTTTTGCAGCCATGAAATTAAAAGATGCTTGCTTGGAAAAAAAGCTATGACAAACCTAGACAGCATATTAAAAAGCAGAGACATTACTTTGCCAACAAAGGTCCATTTAGTCAAAGCTATGGTTTTTCCAGTAGTCATGTATGAATGTAAGAGCTAAACCATAAAGAAGTCTGAGCGCTGAAGAAGCAATGCTTTTGAACTGTGGTGTTGGAGGAGACTCGTGAGAGTCCCTTGGACTGCAAGGAGATCGAAGCAGTCGATCCTAATGGAAATCAACCCTGAATATTTATTGGAAGGACTAATGCTAAAGCTGAAACTCCAATACTTTGGCTCCCTGATACGAAGGACTGACTCATTAGGAAAGACCCTGATGCTAGGAAAAATTGAAGGCAGGAGGAGGGGATGACAGAAGATGAGTTGGTTGGATGGCATCACCGACTCGGTGGACCTGCGTCTGAGCAAGCTCCAGGAGTTGGTGATGGACAGGGAAGCCCGGGGTGCTGCGGTCCATGGGGTCATAAAGAGTTGGATGTGACTGAGCAGCTGAGCAACAAACCTGCCCCAGACCTGTCTTAGGGCCCTCCTGGAGCACCTCACCCTCTGCCCATCAGGATCACCAAGCTACACGGTTTATATTGATTCTTGCCCCAAGGCCACAGGTGCGAGGCCTTGTACCACGGCCAAGAAGCGGAGCCCAGAACCAAGGTCACCTCTGAAGCTAAATGAGCCCCTTTGTAACTCTTGCCAAAAGCCCCGATCATCACTAACAAGCTTTATGATGAAAATTAGGCAAAGATGCCCACTCCAGTAATCACCCTGCATGCTCAGTTGCTTCATTCATGCCTGACTCTTTGCGACCTCATGGACTATAGTCCACCAGGTTCCTCTGTCCCTCAGTCAAGAATACTGGAGTGGGTTATCCTAACCAATCACCTAACGTCAACCTTCTGGCAGGAATTTTCTTTGTCTTGAGGCTGAAAAATTGGCAATTAACCCACAAAAACTGTGGGCTCTTCCTGGTCTCTCAGGAGGTCAGACCGCGGCACTCGCAGTGCCCTTGTTATCTCTGCCCTTTATTCTTTTTAAACTTCTTCCCTTCCAAAAGGCTCTTTGTCTGGAAATTATTTTCCAACCTGGGCTCAGACTGCCTTGTCTGTTTAAGGACAAGAGGGCACTATCTCCCAGGCTGTACCTTTTTCTACCTTCTGCCAGCCTCATATCCTGTGGGGCCCCTGGGTCTGCAAGATTGTGTTAGGGGTAAGTGAAGCCTCGTCTCACTCCCTCAGGGGCCAATTTTACCTAAAAGAGGGGGCCCAAAGTGCTGTATGATGTCCTGAGGGGGAACGTTGGCCCCTCGCCTCCCTACCCCCATCCTGGGCTCTTGTAGGATGGTCAGGGTGGCCAAGTGCCCAGTCAGTACGCACGCATACACTCACATGTGCACTCACACCCACACCACAAACTCCCAGACACTTCCTGTATTTTGATGATGAGAGAGACAGGATCTTGCAAGTTTCCTAACCTATTACCCCAAGTCTCTCCCTCCATGGTCCCCCACCCATATAGGGGACTGGCCTTTGCCCTGGGTGGGGCAGGATTGGGGCAGAATTGTATGTGGGCCCTGACTCAGCCCCAGCCCTTCTTGCAAGTGGAGTCACATCCCTCCTTATTCACCCGGGTGACGGGTGACATGTCCTTTGGCTGTTGTGGCCACATCAGAGGGGAGGAGTTCCCTTGGGCCAGCCCAGGCTCCCATGGCCAATGGCCTATAGGCAGTGCCCAGCCTCCACTGTCCTCATGGGTCAATTTCCTTCCAGCCCCTCAGCACTGGGCACACTGTGGGCTGCATGAAATCTCTTTGTCTTCTAAACTAACACAAATCTTACATTTCCAGAAGATCTCATTCAGGATGCCCCTTTGTTAAAAGAAAACAAAAAACCTTCCTGGGATTTCCCTGGTGGTCCAGTGGTTAAGATTACGTGCTTCCAATGTAGGGGGAGTGGGTTCAATCCTTGCCGCATAGTGCTGCCAAGAAAAGCAAACAAACAAAAAGTCTTCCTGATGGCTCTTTCCCTTTGGCACTCCCACTGAAGATCCTGCTGTTGCCATGAGCTTCTGCCCTGCCTGGTGTTACTGGTATCGTGAAAACAAGCCGAATCCAGAGTCACTTCTGCTGAAATGTTCCTGATGCCAAGATCCGCGTCTTTGACCTGGGGTAGAAGAAAGCAACCAAAAAAGATCTTCATGACCTGGATAATCATGATGGTGTGATCACTCATCTAGAGCCAGACATCCTGGACTGTGAAGTCAAGTGGGCCTTAGAAAGCATCACTATGAACAAAGCTAGTGGAGGTGATGGAGTTCCAGTTGAGCTATTTCAAATCCTGAAAGATGATGCNAGTGGATGAGTTCCCACTGTATGGGCACACAGTGTCTGATCAGGTTAGGCAGCTGTCCTCCGAGGCCCCAGAGGCTGCCAGTATGTGTGCCAACATGTACATGATGAAAAGCTGTGGCAAAGATAGCTTTCACATCCAAGTGTGGCTCCACCGCTTCACATCACCTGCATCAACAAGATGCTGTTCTGTGCTCTTAGGCTCTGATAGACTTCAGACAGGTATGCCCGGTGCCTTTGGAAAGCCCCAGGACCCAGTGACCAGGGTCCACACTGGCCAAATTATAATGTCCATCTGCACCAAGCTGCAGAGCAAGGAGCGTGTGACTGAGACCCTGGTGTCTGCTAAGTTGCTCAGATGTGTCCAAATCTTTGTGACCCCATGGACTGTAGCCTGCCGGGATCCTCTGTCCATTGGATTCTCTAGGCAAGAATACTGCAGTGGGTTGCCATGTTCTTCTCCAGGGGATCTTCCCCAGTCAGGGATCAAACCTGTGTTTCCTGTGGCTTCTGCTTTGCAGGCAGATTCTTTGCTGCTGAGCCACCAGGGAAGCCCTGAGACCCTATTCATGGCCAGATTCAAGTTCCCTGGCCACCAGACGATCCATATCTCCAAGAAGTGGGGGTTTACTGAGTTTATTATTTATTAAAAAAAAACTCTGCCTGCATCGGGCGGGTCTTAGTTGTGGCATTCGAGATCTTTAGTTGTAGCATGTGAACTGTTAGCTGTGTTATGTGGGATCTCAGTTCCCTGACCAGGGATTGAACCCAGGTCCCCTATCTTGGGAGTGCAATCTTAGCCGCTGGACCATTGGAGAAGTCCCAGGACTTACTAAGTTTAATGTAGATGAATTCGAAAACATGGTGGCAGAAAAGTGGCTCACCCCAGATGACTGTATGGTCAAATACATCCCTAGTCGTTGCCCCTGGGCAAATGGTGGGCCTTGTGCTCAGGAGAGCCTTGGTGCTGTCCCCTTCTTATCACACTCACCAATAAATCCTACTTTCTTGTTAAAACAGAAAGAAGGCCTTTCTGATGTATTGCTCCACTTCCCATCTTGATCCTTCCATGTACCAGCCACCCGTGTGAGGAAGCCCAGTCTGCGGGAAGTTTCTGATGATTTTGAGAGGGTTTCTCCAAACTCAGGTGAACAAAAGGCCCCTCAAACTCTGTACTGCAGTGGACCAGCTGTGTCATCTGGAACAATGCCTCCGGCTGAAGGTGGAGGTGAAGTGTGAGTGGTGACTGCCCTACCCCACGGCCTGGGCGCCCCAGATCTGGCCACCTTTCTGAGTGTCAGGTGGCCATGGGGAACAAGGCCATCACATGCTGGGCCTGGACACCTTCCAAACAGGCACAGCCTGGGTGTGAGAGTCAACAGGATTGCAGGCTGAATGGTCCTGTTTTAACGCTGCCTCTGGATGGATGGGAAGGGCCCAGCAGGGAGCTCAGAAGAAAGTGGAAGCAGAAGTGACCGTTCTAGATGGTAATGTGGGCACCTTGAACTTCCTTAATTAAAATATATATTTTTAAAATTTGGAAATAATTCCAAAAGTTTATGAAAAGTTGTAAAAATAAAACATAAATTCAAAGAACATCTTTATTCTTTTTGCCAAGATTTACCTGTTGTTGGGAATTCCCTGGCAGTCCAGTGGTGGTGGTGGTGTTGTTTAGTCACTTCAGCCGTGTCTGACTTTTTGTGATCCCATGGACTGTAGCCTGCCAGGCTCCTCTGTCTGTGGAATTTTCCAGGCAAGTTTACTGGAGTGGATAGCCATTTCCTTCTCCAGGGGATCTTACTGACCCAGGGATTGAATCTGAGTGTCCTGCGTTTCCTGTATTGCAGGTGGATTCTTTACTGCTAAGCCAGCAGGAAGTCCCCAGTGGTTAGGACTCCACATTTTTCACTTTTGAGTCCTCAGGTTTAATCCCTGGTGCAGGAACTAAAATTCCACAAGCTGTGTGCCTTCCCTACCACCAAAAATAAAAAAAGATTTCCCTATTGCTAACATTTTACTCCACTTGTTTTGTTTTATCATCTGTCCCTGCCAGTATGTACACACACAAATGGACACACACACACATCTGTGTACGTGCATAATTTTTTCCGTAAACAATCTGAAGGTAAGCTACACATGTCATGACCTTCACCCTGAATACTTTGGTATTTTCCAAGAATATTTTTCTTGGAAAATTGACCTTGAGCCAGTGCTTTAAGCTGTCGTCTAGTCTTATTCGTTGACCTTATTATGTCCTTGGGTTAAATCCTCTACCTTGATTGAATATCTGAGAGTAGATACTGCAGTTAGTTGGCATGTCTCTTTAGCCTCCTCTGAAACATTCCCTCTGCCTTTGTCTTCCACGTTGTTGAGAAGTCCAGGGTCTTGGTGAGGGCTCTAGGCAGAGGCGGGTGAAAATGAGCTAACGTATCTCCTGCAGCCTCCATACTCTTGCCTCACCATCTAACTGCTGTGCATTTGCAATTACCAGGGATGGGACCATTTCACTGAAATATTTTCTTCCCCCCAGATAATTTCTGTCCCTTCAACGGTGGGACAGATGCTAAAGCTGAAGCTAAAACTAACTTCATTTAGTTTTGCCATTTTGGAGAGAACATTTTATCAAGTGTATCATAAACTTGTGTTCCTTTTTAAAAGAGGACATGTTACATCCTTTAAGTCTTTCTGGATGATTCAGGTCAAAACTCTAAATGGAAATCATCGTGCTTTGTTGCAGAACCAGCAATTATGGACCCTTAGGGCCTGTTTGAGTTTCCCTGGTGGCTCGGACGGTAAAGAATTCATCTGCAATGCGGGATACCTGGGTTTGATCCCTGGGTTGGGAAGATACCTTGGAGGAGGGCATGGTAGCCACTCCAGTATTCTTACCTGGGGATTCCCCAGGGACAGAGGAGACTGGTGGGCTACAGTTCATGGAGTGGCAAAGAGTCGGACATGACTGAGGGACTAAGCACAGCACAGCACAGGGCCTGTTTACAGCTCTGCACTAAATGATTACAATTACTCTCCTCTTGGGTACTCATTTTTGTACTTTTTTTTTTTCCCCTGATTCTGAGATTCTAGTCATCTGCCATTTCTTATAGCTCCTGGTACAGTTCTAGGGCTTCCCTGATAGTTCAGTGGGTAAAGAAGCCACCTGCAGGGCAGGAGACACAGGAGATGTGGGTGTAGGAAGATCCTCTGGAGAAGGAAGTAGCAACCCACTCCAGTATTTTTGCCTGGAGAATTCCATGGCCGGGGAACCCGGCAGGCTACAGTCCATGGGGTTGCAAAGAGTCAGACACGACTGAGCAACTAGGCACACTTCTAGCGATTCTTTTTTTCTTTTTACAGTTTATATTTATGTATTTGGTTGCGGCGGGTCTTGGTAGCGACAGCTAGGATCTTAGTTGTATCATGCAGGATCTCTCTTTGTGCTCAGGCTCCAGAATGCATGACTCAGCAGTCGCAGTGTGTGGGCTCAGTTACTCCACGGTATGTGGGATCTTAGTTCCCTGGCCAGGTCACCTGCATCTCAAGGTGGACTTTTAACCCCTGAGCCACCAAGGAAGTCTCCAGAAATTACTTCTTTCAATGGCCTTGGGCTAGGAAGATTGATAACCCAACATGCTAGAACTGTTTGTAAAGCAAGAATCCTAAGTGCTTTTTTTCTTTATTAGACACTTTTATTTATTTATTAAGAAATTTTTTAAAAACAAAATTCACATTCTGTTTAGGTTGAAATTAACTATGCAAAATTAATTTCCTTCAATTAGCCGCAATATTTTGTGTATTATTCCTAGGTAAACCACAAAACACTTATATTTTTAGGTTTTCTAGGTTTCTCTTGTAAATCAAGATGAGGCAATAGACACCGTCATGTCTTCTGTGCAGCCAATAGCTTGATTGTCATGCTGCATTCAGTAAGTGAAGTGATGGAAAATATCAAAGTTTATCATGAATTTTGGTTTGAGGAAGCCACAAATGTGGCAAGCAAACTTGACATTCAGATGACACTCCAAGGGAAATTTCACAGAGTTCAGCACAGTAACCTGGAGCTACGATAAAGAAACTCTAAGTGTTCTAACAGTGGACCACATTACTCAGGAACAGAAAGACATATTCTCAGAACAGTACCTCAAAGCTCTTAAAATGCTTATCTCTGGTACCCTCTGCCATGGGACAGTCTTTTATTTTTAAAGCACATGAGTCTCCTGCCTTTGCAACCCCATGTTTGTTGCACTCTGAGTTCTCTGCTACATTCTAGGTCATTGTGGTCCTTGCATGCATAAATCCAAGAAGTGAAGATAGTATAATATAGATGAATTGTTCTTCCTTGATTATTACTGCTTTCTCTCCTAAAAAACAAGGGCTTTCCTGATGGCTCAGCTGGTAAAGAACTAGTCTGCCAATGCAAAAGATACAAGAGATGTGGGTTCGATCCTGAGTTGGGAAAATCCCCTGAAGGAGGAAATGGCAACCCACTCCAGTATTCTAGCCTGGGAAATCCCATGGACAGAGGAGCCTGGAGGGCTATCGTCCCTGGAGTCTCAGAGTCGGACACAGCTGAGCACTCAGGGACATGCACTTATGGAACAGAAGGGACACCAGAGACTGTCCTGGCTGACGCCTCCTTCAGACGAGGAGGAGATGGGGCCCAGGGTGGGGCCAGCAGGGTCAGCAGTGGTGTCTGAAGGTTTGAGGGAGAGGGGAGCTGCTGGACGCCACTGATGGTGGGCAGGTGACTGGAGAAGGAACCACTGCCTTCTCACTCCTGGTAGCGATGGCCCGTGTGGACGGGGGAGAGCTAAGGGAGCCCAGTGGGGAGCCGCAGGCCCTGGAGCGGGGCTGGCATCAGTGGTGAGATGGATGGAGGAGGTGAGGGGATCATGATAAACACCCCATTTCCTGACATACCCCACACAACACAGCAGCCCCGGGACTGACTCCTTCAAATACACAGAGATGACGACACCCAAACACAGGCAAGCCCCTGCTCTCGAAAGGGAACATCCTCCTGTAGGTGGGCAGTGGGTGACCACATGGAAAACTGACTGTGTACACTCAGGGGAGGGAGGGGCTCTCCCCCTCCCCCACCCCAGACCTGGTGCTTTGTGCTGCCCACCTGGGACAAACGCAACATCTCTGAGCTTGGACACAGTGACCACAATCAGGAAAGTGACACCCCCACTGACGGGGGCACATCCTTGCTCCTGGGGATGCCCCCAGCACACTGCCACGGTGAGAGGAGCCCTGCACACACTGGCACACGTGTTCAGATACACACATGTGCTCAGACACACGCAGGCCCAGGGAAGCCCTGGCCCTTGGAGTTTGGGGACATCCTCCCCTTTCCAGGATTTTTGTCAACCACAGCCTGGTGATGGGGAAGATTGGCTGCTTCAGCTTTGACATGGACTACTCTGGCTGGTAGCGGAGATGGGAAGGGGTGGGAATGGAGGAGTGAGGAATTGGTGGCCAGGGGTGCCGGCTCGGGAAAGGGCACCAATGGGCCTGGGTCTGCTTGGCCTGCAGCTTACAAGTCCCCGGCTTACGAGATACTGGCCTTCGAGTTGCTGCTGGAGCGCCTGGTGTGCATAGGGTACCTGCACGAGATCCTGCGCTACACCTACGATCACACCTTCCCCACCAGGTGAGCAGGGTCCAGGGGGGCAGGATGCTGAGCCGGGTCCCGGCCCGGCACCCCATTCACAGCCTCTGTGCTATCACCCAGGGGGCTGGTGTTTCGACGCGCTCTACGGAAACCTGCTGAAGGTGGATGCCCACAGGAACGTGCTGCTGGGCACTCACGGCTTCTCCTCCCTCTCGGAGTAAGGCACCGGCTCGGGGGCAAGGATGCTACAGGAAAGACGGTGGGGCTGGGAGGTGAGTCAAGCACACGGCTGGGGCTCGGCAATGCCAGCTGGAGAAAGAGGGACGGGAGGATGGGAAGAGGAGCGAAGGAGTGGCAGGGCCTGGCTGACCACTGAGGGGCGCTGTGGAGGCCATCATGGCACAGTGCTCACTCCCACCCCAGGGCGGAGGTCTGGAGCTTCTACCCCAGCAAGTTCATTCAGAGGGATGATCTGCAGCGGTTTCACATCCTCAACACGCTCTTCAACCTGCCTGGTGAGGGCTGATGGGCTGAGGGCTGATGGTGAGGTAGTTCCGGCTCTGGCCTGGATCCTTGGGCCAGAGACTGGCCGCTCTCCCCATCCTCAGAAACCTACCCCTATGCCTGCCTGATAGACTTCTCTGGCTGCTCCCGCTACATCAAGTGCGTTCTGTGCCCTTTCCCTCCCCCAGCCCTGGGTGACCCAGCAGGATACTGCTCCCCTTAGGGGCCAAGCCCTGAAGTGGGGGCCCTAGCAAGAGGCAGTGGCTCTTCCTGAGGGGTTCCAAGGGCTTCAAGAACTCAGTGGGAAGGCCTTAGATGTGGGAGCCCCCAGCTCTATAACTGATATCCCCAAGGGGTGACCCTCAGCGCACGGTGACACCCCTCCCAAGAGGGCTGGGACATGAACCCAGTATCCTGCTCACTGTGGATGGAAGGAGTCCTGCTGGTAGGGCTCCAGGGTGGTGGTCACCTCATGGGCCCTTATCAGCCTCTCTCTTGGCTTGACTCAGCTGTGACACGGGCTATCAGCACGGGAACCTCTTCACATCCTTCTGAAGCCTCTTCCAAGATGTGATGGATGCCATGGATTATGTCCACCTTTCGGTGAGTGTCCCAGGACCCCAGGCCACACCTAGGTCCCCAGACCTGAGTCAACCAGACTCTGCTTCTGGTTGAGGATGGTGGTCTGGGTTCCTCCATCTTGGATGTAGGCATGTGCACACATGCCCTTGTGCACACACACACATACACACAGGAGCATGTGAACTCACAGCTCTGCTCCCTCCTGCAGGGCTGTCTCAAGGAGAAGACCTTGGAGGACTTAGAGAAATATCTGGAGAAGGATGTGAATGGCCTTAGACTAGGGTCATGACTAAGCCTTGTCCCCCTTGTCCCCTCCTCCCCCAGGGCAGTGGGGATGCTCTGCCTTTCTCTGGCTCCTTCTTCAAGATGTAGACAGAGCTCTGCACCCTGGCCTTGTTCCTTGCCTGACCTGGGGGCCCCTGCCCAGCCATGGGGCTGAAACCTGAGAACAGGCTCCCAGGGCAGCTCCGGGGAGGCCACACTGCTGGAGGTAGCTTCTCTCTCTGCTCCAGGCATGAATCCCCACCCTGCTGGACAAGAAGAAGGAGGTGGGAAAAGTGTTCCGGCCACCAACAGCAGCTACAACTACAGAGATGTGAGTGTGTAAATGGAGGTGGTTGGAGGGGTGGAGCTCAGCCTCTGGGCCAGAGAACTTTCCTTTCTGGCTCTGGGGAAACTGAGGCCCTGCACAAACAGTGAGGGAGTGGAAAAGCAGTGGGGGTGAAACCCTCACTGCCTGGTTGGTATCTTGGGTTCCGTTTCTTGGCCTTTGAAGGTCTCAGTGAAATGTTAGTCACTCAGTCATGTCTGACTCTTTGTGACCCCGTGGACTGTAGCCAGGCTTCTCTGTCCATGGGATTTCCCAGGCAAGAACACTGGACTGGGTTGCCATTTCCTTCTCCAGGCCAGAGATCAAACCTGCCTCTCCTGCACTGCAGGCAGATTCTTTTCCCCTGAGCCAGCAGGGAGGCCTAGCGTCTCTGTGAAATTATCCATTTCCCCTCCATTTTGCTCCTGTGGTGTCCAGTGTGACCTGTGGACTGAGGGCCTTGGCAGCCCCTGGTCCGACCCAGTTAGGTGCCCTAACTCCTGCCTTGTCCTTGCCAGGCCATCATGACCTACCTGTTAGAAGCTGGTGAGGTGAGGGCCATGGGCCTGGCTGGCGGAGGCTGTGTCTAGGGCAGGGAGGCCAGGACACCTTGCTGCAGGTCCCTCCCATGTCCATCTCTCTCCTCCAGGAGGAACCAAGGGTATGGGAAGGATCATTTCACCTGAGTGGGCCTGTTGGAACCTCTCCAGTGGGTGCTGGAACTTCCCCAGTGGGTGGGAGACTGATGACTTCAGCTAGGCTGTGGGAGGAGCCTGGAGGGGTGGGGAGACCTTGGAAAAGTGACTAGATATTTGGGGAGGGGCTGGATGGGGCAGAAGTGGGTGAGGGAAGGCGTGAGAAGTGGCTTCGGCAGGCCTGGAGGTGGGGAGTGCGACATACCTTGTGGGGACCCAGCCAGTTAATGTGTAAGCAGGGCACCAGCTGGAGGATGGGGTGGGGAGGAACCTGTGCTCTCGTCCTGTGTTTCTGGGTCTTTGACTCTGTGTTATGAGGGACCTCATGCAAAGAGTTGACTCATTGGCAAAGACTCTGATGCTGGGAGGGATTGGGGGCAGGAGGAGAAGGGGATGACAGAGAATGAGATGGCTGGATGGCATCACTGACTTGATGAACGTGAGTCTGAGTGAACTCCAGGAGTTGGTGATGGACAGGGAGGCCTGGTGNTTTTTTAAATAAAACTATTTATTTGTTTTGACCTGGGTTTTCATTGCTGTGCATGGACTTTCTCTGGTTGTGGCACATGGGCTTCTTACTGTGGTGGCTTCTCTTGGTGCGGAGCACAGGCTCAGTAGTTGTGGTGCGCAGGCTTAGTTGTCCCCGAGGCATGTGGGACCTCCCTGGAGCAGGGATGGAGCCCATGTCCCCTGCACTGGCAGGCAGACTTTTAACCACTGAACTACGNGTGGCACATGGACTTCTTACTGTGGTGGCTTCTCTTGGTGCGGAGCACAGGCTCAGTAGTTGTGGTGCGCAGGCTTAGTTGTCCCCGAGGCATGTGGGACCTCCCTGGAGCAGGGATGGAGCCCATGTCCCCTGCACTGGCAGGCAGACTTTTAACCACTGAACTACGAGGCAATGGAATGCTTTTCTAGATTCTGAAATCAGGGCCTGTAATGAGGCGGGGGCCTGCTAGGGGGGTGGGGCAGGAGTGGGGCTGGGTGTGTGGGTCTTACCAGAAAGTCAGTGACGCTGAGACTGTAGAGCAGGCTGGTCACTGTCCAGGGCTAGGCAGGAAAGCAGGAGTGGGCCCTGGGGCCAAGCAGAGAGAGCTGCCCTACCTCCCAAAGCCCGGGCTGGCTGAGCGCCATGGCAGCTCCTTCCCTGTGATGGGCGAGGGCCTCAATGTTCTTAGGGGACTGTTTCCCAGGAGGGCAGAGCTGGGCCTGACCCTGGCAGACAGGCTTGCTTGTGGGTGATGCAGGCCCTGGGCGTGGGGGGTGGGCGGGAATGGGATCTCGAATCAGTGAGCTGTCCCTCTGCCAGAGAGTCAGCCAGGAGCTGGACCTTTGCTACAGTGTGATGGGCAGCTTGTTTCGGTGTGGCTTCTGCCAGAGACTCTTCTCTAGCCAGCCGATGTGCTATTCTCTAGCCAGCTGATGTGCTACGCTGACTTCTACACAGCCACCTGCCTGTTTCCTGTACCACCCACTCAGCTTGCTGTACTGGGCAGCCTGGGAGCTGGTATGTCCCTGCGGAACCTCCCTGCTGCTGCTAAGTCACTTCAGTCGTGTCCGACTCTGTGCGACCCCATAGACGGCAGCCCACCACGCTCCCCTGTCCCTGGGATTCTCCAGGCAAGAACACTGGAGTGGGTTGCCATTTCTTTCTTCAATGCATGAAAGTGAAAAGTGAAGTGAAGTTGCTCTTTGCGACCCCATGGACTGCAGCCTACCAGGCTCTTCCATTCATGGGATTTTCCAGGCAAGAGTACTGGAGTGGGGTGCCATCGCCTTCTCCACGGAACCTCCCTAGCATCCCTGAACCTCCGTCCCAGAAGGACCCGTGGTTGCTTGGCCCTGCCAAGGGCATTTGAGGTCACCAGACCCCCTTCTCCCATCTCCAGGCACAAACAGGCCAAACCCTTGCAGATAACTGTCTGCCTCATAAAGAATGCTCTGGAGGGGTTATGGTTCTACAGATAAGACTGCGTCTGATGGGACGTTTTCCTCCTGCTCAATTTTAACCTGGTTAAACCTCCTGGTTTAAACTGAGACTGCATTATCTCCCTAGTACACATGATACTGCTTTCAAGGAGGAAGGCTGTGGTCCCCCTACCCTCAGTGATCGCAGAAAAAGTGGACCAAACAGCAGACTGCATAGTAAACACTCCAGCTGGTTTTCCTCTGGAAGATCTGGAATGCTTCTCAGTCAAGCAGGAAAGTAAAGGCGACAGTGATGCCACAGGGTTCATGGGGGCCATGAGACTGACCAATGCAGAGCTCCTCAGGGCACGCATGTTCCTTCTCCCAACAAGCGATCATTATTTCCATCTTAGATGATGTACCGTCTGCAGTCAAGGATCTAGACTTGGAGCTAGTTCTCTGGGGCTCCATAAAGCCTATTTTTCTTGCCACTCTCAGCTGCCTTTCTGATAATTGGGAGCAGGAGAAACCATTTTATGTTTCTGGGCTGGGTGTTTTTTTTTTTTTTTAAATGATTCTGCTTAATGCTTAATGTAACTCAGCAAAGCAGGTTTTTTTCTCCTCTTTTTAGCACCAGTGAACTGGAAGTGCAGAGAACCTAAATTACTTAGGTTCAGACTGCTGCTAGGTAGACTGCAGAGTCAGGATTTGAATCCAGGGCTACTTTGTCCCCTGCACCACACTGCCACACTGAGCTCTCACTGTGCAGCCTCGTCTCATCTCTGGGCTTTTAAATGATCAGGCTGGAGGATTCCTGTAGGCAAAATGGGGGGTCTGAGGTGTTATCGTGCAGTTAGACACCATTGCTAAAATAGAGACAAGCATACGGAGCACCCAGGTGAAAGAGCTAAAGAAACCTGATCTTACCCAGAAGTGCTGCCTGGGATTTTTGAGGAAGTGAAGTTCATCTGCCAGAAACTTCCTCCTCCTGCTGACCCTCTTGGGCTCCCTTTTCTGTAGCATCACTGGGCAGGAAGCTGGCAGCTGTGGGCAGAGGGTGGTGTTGGGGGGGTGTTGATGTGTAACTGGGGACTCTGGAAGGCCTCAGCACCAATGGCGCTCCTCCAACTCCTATATTGGTCCCTACAGATGCCCCATCAGACAGCAGTGGAACAAGAAAGGGCTGATCTGGTTCCTGCCTTCAGCTTCTTCTCTTGCAGCCAGAGGGTGAGTACTGGAAAGTGAGGGCTGCCAGCTGACTGGCTGGGGAGCTCAGAGACTTGAGGGCTCCTCTTGGGCTAGAGCAGAGGTCCCAGTGGAGCAGTATCAGCCTGAGGGGTTATTTGGGAGGTCTGCGGGAGCTATTTTGTCTTCCAGTGCAATCATTCCTGAATATTCATGTAGGAATACATATTATTTTATAATACGTTGCTTTTCATTTCTTGTTTGTTATAGTTAAGGTATGATATTGAATGTTAAGATTATAGAGACAATCATATTGTCTATGAATCTCAATTCCGAATCAAGAAGAGCAAATGAAAATTTTTATTTTTTTAATTGAAGTATAGTTGATTTGCAATGTTGTGTTAGAAAATACTTGGTTTTAAGACGAGGCAGGGGGTCTGAGAGGGCCAAGAACCACGGGCTCTCAGACTCACAGGTCCTGCTCGGCTAACTGAGTGGGGGCCCATATCTCCCCACATCTCTTCTGAATCATTCCTCTGACAGATCCATCCTCATTCTGGGAGAACACAGACTCTCCCCGGCCAGGCTTCCTCAGCAGATGACTTTTATGGACACAAAGTGGAGGGGCTCCTTCTTCACCCTCTCTGTGACTCTGCCCTCTGAGTGGAGATCCAAGCTTTTCTGAGTGGCAGGCTCGGCTCCTCACCTAGTTCTGCAGCCCCGAGCCCTGCGGGAGGATTCCTGTTTCTACCCTGGTGTTCCCAGGGTTTGATTGTTCAAAATGCCCATCTTATCGGTTCCCTTTAGTGTGGTGGCTCCAGGCTCAGTGTACATTCTTTCTACCAGTGTTTTTTACCAGGTGCCTCCCATATGCCTGACAAAGAAGAAACTGAATTATAAGCCACTTTACTCCTGCCCAGGAGAAGCTCAAAATTCAAGTACATCAATAATATTAAATGGCAAGGACCTAACAGAAGCAAAAAAGAACTGAAGGTCTTAATGACCCAGATAACCATGATGGTATGGTCACTCACCTAGTGCCAGACATCCTCGAGTGTGAAGTCAAGTGGGCCTTAGGAAGCATCAGTACGAACAAAGCTAGTGGAGATAACGGAATTCCAGCTGAGGTATTTCAAATCTTAAACCAGTGGTTTGCAACTATTTTTTCCCTCCCAACCCACCAGAGGACTAGACCCACTCCCCTCTGTAACTGTGGATTCTCTGGGGATGTGTTGGTTACTCTAGCCTCTCATCTCCATCCCAGCACAGACTAAGGCATTTGGACACATTTTCTACCCCTGGCTGGGAGTTACTGTGTGAACCTGGGAAGGTTCCATAACCAGCTTTCTTTGTTTCTTGTAAGGCTGAGGGCAAAGAGAAAGACCAGGAGGGCTGCATGGAGGCAGACTGAGTCCAGGACGTGGCTGGCATCACTATCCTCTTCTATATTTTTCAGATAACAGGAAAAATATGGGAGAGAGAGAAAGCAACCATATTGAAATCTAAATGTAACAGATCTGCAGCCCAAGAGCCCTTCTTTTAGGGAGGAGGAAGGGGTCTTGTTCTCCCTGGCCGCTGGGCAATTTGTGTGTATCAAGTGGAAATATTTAACCCAGTTCCCCTGAGTGTATCCTTTCTCATCCATTTTTATTTCTATCAATTTCTTTTTAAAAATAGTGTTTCTGTGCACTTTTGATTCTGTTACTAGTAATGACAATGGTTATCGATGACTTCATTAACTGTTCTTTCCAGTCACTGTGAAAGACAGCGAGATAGTCTTTGAACTTGATGTATATACATGCATTAAAATCTATAAAAAGTCCTACTTGTGATTTTAAAACTTGACTCTTCATTCTAGTTGGAGCTCCTCCATGGTGTTAAGCCTTCGCCCTTTCCTGAATTTGAGTTCACTTTTCTTGTTAATGGTATCATCTGGAGGATTTTGTTGTTGTTCAGGCTCTCAGTCATGTCTCTTTGCAACCCCAGGGACTGCAGCATGCCAGGCCTTCCTGTCCTTCACTCTGTCTCCTGGAGTTTGTTCCAATGCATGCCATCCAGACATCTCATTCTCTGTCACCTAGTTCTCCTCCTGCCCTCAGTGGAGGCTTAGAAGGAAAATATCTATATGTTTGAAATGAAAACATGTGATCCAGTTCACTAGTTTTATTTTCTGTGGGTAAACAGGGGAAACATTTGGAATATCTGAGGATAAATAAGNAGGTTGAGACTCCCAGCTCCCTTTTCTCCAATAAAGGGGAACTGGTAGCCTGGTTCCTGGTTCTTGAGAAGGAGGATAAATGAGCCTTCTTCAGAGACTATGACCACCCTTAGAGGAAAGATCAGAAGATACTGACACTGGGGGTTCCTCAATCAGCTGACTCAGCCAGATCACTCTATGGTAAAGCCTCATCTGTGACCAGTTTTTAATAAGTTTTTAAAACCCACTTCATACACATACAAATGGTCCCGTTTCACCAGCATCTGAGTAAAGCCTCTAATGAACAATAGAGAATACAACTAAACAAACACCCCACTCTTCCTTCAAAAAAAAAGGAGATGAGAGAAGAAAAAGCATTGGAGAAGAATCAGGCAGTGCAGGAAGAAAAGGTAACTTGATAGTTCTGGTGAAAGGAGATCCCAGAATGACAACTGATTAAGATAGGGGTGAAGAACCACCAGTTGGCCACTCACCGCAACCAGAGAAAGCCCGGCAGTGCAGCAGTGAAGAACTAGCATAGCATCCCTCCCCCCAAAAAGAATAATAACCTGAGGAAAAGAAATCAACAGAATGTAATGTTTTGAAAGTATTGAAAAGTATAGAAAATTATAGAAGAGTTTGGAAATACTAAGCAAAGGGAAAATAAGAAAATAATTTCAGGAAAACTAGAAAACCATACTTAAAAGGCAAAGTAACCAGAGTATGTACTACATGGATCAGTGTATACTTCTCACCTATTTATGACAATGTGAGCACTGGACAGTGATCAGAATGTCTGTATGATTCTAATGGAAATATGGAGGACAGTGAAGTCTACAGGGGTGATGGGGTGTCTGTGTGTGTGTGCTGAGGATCTGTGCAGGTGTGTGTGAAAAAGAGGGTTAGATCCTCATCCTGCAGCGTTGGAAGTCTACAAATCATGTCTAAAGAGAAAAATCAAGAAGTAGTAATATTAGCTCATTATCTGAAATTATCAAGGTAACAAAATACTCAGTTTGCTGTCAGTGGGAAATGGGAGGGGAAGGAAATAGGCTTTATCAAACTTTTTATTTAAACCATGACCATGTAAAACTCTGATTTTGAGCAATCATGGAAAAGGTATGGTAGAACATACAGTGACATAGAAAGTGATATTATAGGGAAAAGAGTTTTAAAACTATTTGATGCAGTCTTTGTTAAATTATATAGAGACAGTGGTTTTACTAGGTTTTATAATTACAAGTTATTTCACGAAATGGCTCTGAATGATTGAACTATGGATATTGATGTGTTAGGTTTAATATATTTTTTGGTTCTTTATGGTGAAGTATGAATTTCTAAGTATTGGATATTGATGTTATACTATAATTTTCTACACTATTGCTTTCCATAAGCGCACATTTCTGCAATGAGTTTTAAGTGAGACATATTCACTTGATACCACCCTTATGGCAGAAAGTAAAGAGGAACTAAAAAGCCTCTTGATGAAGGTGAAAGAGGAAAGTGAAAAAGTTGGCTTAAAACTCAACATTCAGAAAACTAAAATCATGGCATTTGGTCCCATCACTTCATGGCAAATAGATGGGGAAACAGTGGAAACAGTGTCAGACTTGATTTTTTTGGGCTCCAAAATCACTGTAGATGGTGACTGCAGCCATGAAATTAAAAGAAGCATACTCCTTGGAAAGTTATGACCAACATAGACAGCATATTCAAAAGCAGAGACATTACTTTGCCAACAAAGGTCCGTCTAGTCAAGGCTATGGTTTTTCCAGTAGTCATGTACAGATGTGAGAGCTGGACTGTGAAGAAAGCTGAGCTTCGAAGAATTGATGCTTTTGAACTGTGGTGTTGGAGAAGACTCTTGAGAGTCCCTTGGATTGCAAGGAGATCCAATCAGTCCATCCTAAAGGAGATCAGTTCTGGGTGTTCATTGGAAGGACTGATGTTGAAGATGAAACTACAATACTTTGGCCACAACATGTGAAGAGTTGACTCACTGGAAAAGACCCTGATGCTGGGAAGGATTGGGGCCAGGAGGAGAAGGGAATGACAGAGGATGAGATGGCTGGATGGCATCACCGACTCAGTGGACATGGGTTTGGGTAGACTCCGGGAGTTGGTGATGGAGAGGGAGGCCTGATGTGCTGTGATTCATGGAGTTGTAAAGAGTTGGACACGACTGAACTGAACTGATTCACTTGACAAGAATGTGACTCTGTTTGTTTACATGTGACACTATTCTCTAGAAAATAAATATTTTAATTAAAATGTTCACAAAGGACATATTGTACTTCATATTTTGCATATAACTTTATGAAATAAATTAGAACCTTTAACATTACATTATATAACTGCCATTTTACAAACAACAGAGAACTCATATGAAAGAGGAGTTTTAAGAAGTCACCCATTCAAGACAGATACTTACTGTGGCCCCACTTCTAATGGCCTCTTCGTAGAGCCCAATAACATCAAAGGTGCCTTTGCTTGCCAACAACTTTGCTTTGCAGATCCAAAATTTAGCAAATTTTTCAGCCTTAGGAATACTGGACAAAATGGCAAATACTTCATTAGAAAGTACACCCTGGGGAAAAAGAAGTACCCAGAGGTAATTGTTACTTGCTGTTATTTTCACATCTCCTAATACTTACCATAGCAGGTATGCAGAAATCAGTCTGATAAGTATTTTTTTTTAAATTAAAAATATTGAATTTTACTGAAGTAGTTTATATAATAAAATGAACCTACTTAAGTAGTTTCAAAGACTTTTTGCACTGATCATTAAATTTTAAGAGTTAAGAGACCAAATAGAAAAATGTTTATCATAGCTCAAAGTAAGAAATTGTCCTACCTGTTTATGCAAAACTAAAACCAAACCAAACCCTAGAGTAATCAATCTTCCATGTATTTTTTACATAGTCATAATAACGTGAACATTGAATAGTGACCAGAATTTCTGCTTAACAGAAACATAAGGATGGGTAGGTGTGAAAGGGTCATGGATGTCCATGTGTATGTGTTGGGGATCCATGAACGTGTGTGTGTGTGTGTGTGTGTGTGTGTGTGTGTGTGTGTGAGTCGTGTCCAACTCTTTGCAGGTATATATAAAGAAGGTTAAACCACATACAAAGGAACTTTATAATGGCTTCATCATAGGTTTGGACCCTTTCTGCCTTGTACCAAGAGCAGCGCAGTGACATGGACTAGAAGGAAAATGGGAGCTACTATGCTCAGAAATCCAGGTAGTAGCACACTGAACCAAGTAGCACCTCCTACTCTTCCTGAGATGGGAAAGACACAGGGGTAAGCTCACAGTCAAGAATCACTAATGTCTGAGGAAACCAACTGCATGAAAGAGGCATAACACTCAACAACCAGAAGAATGAACACTGATGAAAATAGCTGAGGGCGCAAAGAGGAATAAATTTTAAGAGTGTTGTAGTCAGTATCTTCAGAGTGATAAAATACTACCATCATAAAACTAGAATCAATGTTATGAAAAAGAATCAATAGATGGGCAGAATAGTGGCACTGTTGAAGAATAAATCAGTGAGCTGAAAATCCAGCTGTGGAATTCTTCCAGAACCCAGTGAAACAGAACAAAGAAATGAAGTACATAAAAGAGTTCTGGAGGATACATTTATACTCTATATTGGATATATTTATTAGATACATCTANGGGCAGAATAGTGGCACTGTTGAAGAATAAATCAGTGAGCTGAAAATCCAGCTGTGGAATTCTTCCAGAACCCAGTGAAACAGAACAAAGAAATGAAGTACATAAAAGAGTTCTGGAGGATACATTTATACTCTATATTGGATATATTTATTAGATACATCTATATTGGATATATTCCAATATCCATGTAATAGAATTTCTTCAAAGACACAGAGAAAGAACAAAGCTGAATATGCATTGCAGTTATAGAAGAAAATTCCCAAGGACTGAACAGAGAAACAAACGTTCAGACTGCAAGGTCCCGAGAAAGCTAAGCAAGATGAAAGAAAAAAGACCCATATTTAGAAAACCAAGGATAGAAAGAAAATCTTAAATTCTTCCAGAGAGGGGAAAAAAAAAAACAAGATTACCTACAGAGGAATGAGAGACTGACATGAGACTTTAATAAATCAACAATTCCAGATGCAAGAAAAAAAATGAAACAGTAACTTTCAAATCTTCCAGGAAAAACCATCTTTATTTATCCCCCAAACTATGAATCCAACATAAGGATGAAATGATGACATTTTTAGAAGCATAACAACTCAGAAAGTTTACCATTCAAAAACCATAAAGTTATTAGTGAATGAACTTTAGAATTCAACTGGAAGACTTGAAACAAAAACTGCCACAAGAAGAATATGATATATAATTGCACACCATGTTTGAACTCATACTTAGCACCTTCTTTTATGATTTCAATTTATAAGCTTTCTTTATGAAATGAAAACTGGATCAAACAAAGTCATGAAGAAAAATAAACCAAAAAATATTGTATGTAAATTGTTACTAAATAAAATGGCAGAAATAAAGTTAAATATATATGTAATTACAATAAATGTACATGGACTAAATACACTTTTTAAAAGCAGAGTTTTCCATATTTTGTTAGAGAAATTAAACTATGTACTCATATGAAACATACCTTTAAAAATAGAGAGATAGGGAAAGATTTATCAGACAAATTGTAACAACAACAAAGCAGGTATGGCAAGGTTAATATCAGACAAAAGAAAAGTCAGAGCAAGTCGTGAATCTTTATGCACTTAACAACATAACTTTGATAGAAGGACAAAGTGACATTATGAAATCACAGTGCCAGTAAAAGATTTTGGTATATTTTTTTCAGAGACCAAAAAAAAAAAAAAAAAGGCAAGTAAATGAACAAAAAAATAATTGTGCTATTTAAAATTTCTAAGTTTGATCTAATGGATATCCATGTTGAATTTTCTATTCAACAGAGAATACATATACTTTTCAAACACTTTTGGAACATTCACCAAGGCTGATCAGACATTAAGATTAGAAAGAAAATTTCAACAAATTCCGTCAAGCAGAACACACATAGGCTACATTTACCAACCACAATGCAGTAAAATTAGAAACTGACAGATAGGTAGCCAGAGAAACAACAACAAACAAACTAGACACCAACAAAACCAACTACATATCTGGAAGTTAAAAGATACTCTTCTAAGGTAACTTCTGGGTTGAAGACCTCAAAATGGAAATATCAAACTAGCAACAAACGAGAATGTGTTAGTTATTGTGCTTCAGTGTCTTAGCTCTAAACCCACCTTTTATCTTCTGCTTTGTTGTACAGAATTCTGTAAGTCTATAAATCACTTTCTGTTTTGACAGCAGTTCCTTGATGGCCTCAGCCAGTGTGGGGCAGTAGAGGAAGGCTGCAGGCTGCAGAAGAGAGGGGACTTCCTCTTTCTCATTTGCTTTCATCACCCCAGTAACGGTCCTTCACTCTGGAAGCAGCAGTTGGTTCTAGCCTCTACCTGTTTTACCCTGGCATGCACGGATCCTGCCTCACTGTGCTCCTTCAGAGGCAAAAGCCCCAACTGGACAGTTAGCATCATTTTCTCCAGGTCTGAATCCCAGCCCCAAAGGGCCCCTCCTGCAGCTCCTGTGGTGCCAGCATCCTTAGAGCCGGAGTCCCATTTACACCAGGGTTTGTCTCTCCCAGCTTCTAGGTTCTGACGTCCCCAGCCTTCCTTTGTTCTCCTAGACCCAGTGGATGCTGCTAGCTGCTTTCTGCAGTTGCCACTGTTACCTGAGATTCATTTCTGCTGTCAGTTGTGTGTGTGGCACCCGCATCTCCTTTGGTGATTCCTTTATCGTTTCTGTGCACACAGGCTCACAAAGTACTTTACAGGCAGCATCTGTGCCTCTTTGTAATGTGTCCATAGAGTCAGAAGGGACCGGGCATTTTTGACCCCCAAGGGCAGCCATTAATCAATGCCCATGGAATGACCAATGCCACAGTTTCCTTGCCCCGATCAGGACAGGTCTGAGAGATGAGACCAGCACTGTCTCTGGAGCTCCCGGGTGGGACTNCTCTTTGTAATGTGTCCATAGAGTCAGAAGGGACCGGGCATTTTTGACCCCCAAGGGCAGCCATTAATCAATGCCCATGGAATGACCAATGCCACAGTTTCCTTGCCCCGATCAGGACAGGTCTGAGAGATGAGACCAGCACTGTCTCTGGAGCTCCCGGGTGGGACTGTGCCGCAGCGACACTCCATGGACACTCCATGAACTCTGCTTGAGACCACGCCTTGCCTGCCCTCTTTCCCCTCCTGGTCCCACATCCCCAACTCCCCTCCCAGTTGTCCCTTGGAGCCTCTTCCTAGTAAACTACTTCCACACAAAAATTCTCCTCTTAGGGTCTGCTTCTAGGAAACTCACATAAGACACTGTGAAAGTGATCTTCATATTACATTCTTTCTACTGAGATTGCTTGTGTTTCTGTTTTCCTGACTTGACTCTTAACTGATATGAAACATTACCTAGTTAAACCTGAAGGATAAGACCAAACCTAAATTCGGAGGCTAGGCCTTGCCTTTTGACTATAGCTTTACCTCCAAATGTCAAATGTAAACTCTTTGGACCTTGATACACAAAGAAGGCAAAGTTCCTTTTGGATCATTCCGGATCCAGACTGCTTGGGTTAATTTCCCAACTCCTCTGGGCCTCAGCTTCATTTATAAAGTGAATATAGTAATAGTTGTTATGATAATTGTATGAGATAATATAAGTGAAGTGCTTAGAACAGTAGCTGGCATACCAGGAGCCATTCTTTAAGTATGTATCATTATTATTATTACTATCATTCCTCCCTATTCAAAGGAGTAGCTAAATTTCTGCTTAGACAGAGGTTGTCTCCCCGAAACTATACTTAAGAAAAGTGTTTAAAAACCCTAAGACTTGGCAAAGCTTTGGAAGATTATCGTTCTCACTCACCCTTTCAATGAGCTGCAGACATTCTGTCAGAGTTTTGTTAATTTTATTGGATAGTTCAAGTTGTGCTTTCTTTTCTTCCTCTTCTTTTTCCATACTCTTCCAGAATGAAATATTCATTTCCTCGATTATTTTTCTTTTTGTTTTAAGCTCCATAGGAGGCCGTTTATAGATTTTCCCCTTAGATTTCCGCCATTCTTCTAATTGTTTCCTATTATACAATTAAAACAGAGAACGGGTTTAGGGTTTTTTTCCGGTACATGGTTAAGATTCTAAAGTACCACGAGCATAGATTAGCACTGCATACCTTCAACTGCAAAGTCGGGAGAATGTTTTAAAAACAATTTATTATTTGCTTTGGAGGCACTGGTTGCTCCCACCTTCAGAAGGTAGATGCCAGAAGGAGTACTAGGATTACAACATGTGGTTAGCATCTCCATCTTCAAATTCCTTAATTTCCCGATTGTTATTCAGTCGCTAAGTCATGTCTGACTCTTTGCAACCCAGACTGCAGCATGCCAGGCTTCCATGTCCTTCACTAATTCAATAATTCCCTGATTATTCTTCAATATTATTCCCTGAAAATTTTTATTTCACCTGTATGTAAGGCCGGATCCCGGGGGGCCATGATGGGCTGCCCCTCCTCTCCCACCCCCCAGCGGGGGAAGTCCCTAACGGAAGGAGCCTCCCAGATCCCGGGGACCAATGACAGCACACTTCACCAGCTAAAGCTGACCCACCCCAGCCACGTAGAAGGACATGTTAGCCTGCGACGCCTCGGCCTGGCGACTTATCCGAACCCCTGTCCATCTAGCCTGACCATCCCTCGCAACGAACGTATAAAAACCATCCCCAACATGGTCCCGGCATGGACTTCCTCGACCTGCCTCATTTGGGTCCAGGAACCCCGCCCAGGAGCGCTTCTCCATTAAAAAGCCTGTTAGACACTCTTTTCGGGGTCCTGGTTGTCTTTACCTAACACTGTATATACTACTTTTGACAATTGCTTTCTTAAGACATCCCTCCATCTTCGAGATCACTAATTCAGCACTCCATTTCTCTTCTCATAAGCTTTATATCTGCCATTCAATCAGATTAACCAAACCTCTATTCTGCCCTCAGTAGGGTCTTGGCCACTGAAAGCGACCCACTTGGCCCAGTTCCTTAACCCTCTCCCCATGACACAGGCCCCCTGCTTCCCCTAACAAGGGCAATAATTTCAGGGCTCTTTCCTTAAGTAGCTAGTCTCTGATGCCACCAAGTACTAGGCCGTATCTTCCCCATACCGTTCCCACTCTGCATTCTTGCTTTGACGCAGGCCACAGATGACTGTTGGGGGTGGCACCAAAACATGAGGACCCAAGCATCTGCGTGTAGGCTCTTCAGCTTCTCTAAATCACAACTAGACTTTTATGACACACAAATGTACATTTCAGCCCAGATCATTCCCTAGCACCCCAAACTTTGTAAATCCTTCTGCCTAATTGATATCTGTTACTTGATGTCTGGCAGGTATTTAAAATTTAGTATTGTCCAAAACAAAGCTCTTGATTTTCATCTCTAAATCTTTTCCCAAAGAGCCTTCCCTACATTGGTAAATACTCTCCTAACTTACCCAGCTGCTAGGCCTAAAACTAGTTGTCGCGAGCAGTCCTTTCTTTCCTCGCATCTGAGACATCATCATATAGTTAGTACTGCTCCTGTCTCTACCGCTACCATTCTTGGTCCAGTGCACCATCACCTTCTGCCTGGAATGCTGCAGCAAGCCTCCTAAGTCACCTCCTTGCTTCCACTCTAGTCCTCTTCAAATTTATCCTGTGCACAGCTGCTGGTGATCTTTACAACATAAACCAGAGTCACTGCCAGGAACTTCTCATGGCTCTTGGTGTAAAATTCAAAATGTTCTCCATGGCCAGAGGTGCAGAGCAACGTGCCCCCTACCTACTCCAGACTCACATCTCACCACTCTCCTGCTCACTCCCTGCCATCCAGGAGCCCTGGCTTCCTTCCAGTAACCTGACCCAAGCTCATTCCTGTCTCAGGGTCTTGTATTATCAATCTTTGGCCCTCTACTCAAATGATACCTCCTTGGAGGGGTAATTTTCTGTAATTAATCTTATTTAATCAATGTGTTGATTTTCTATTAATATCTTCTGCACTGGAATGCAAGGTCTGTGAAGATAGAAACCTTGAATGGCTTAGTGCCTACCATGGTGTTTGGAACACATTAAGTGTTTAATTACTGTAAAATGTACCTTTTCTGGCACACAGTTCTGTGCGTGTTGACAAATGCATGAATATCATGTCACCATGACTACAATCAAGATGTAATACCCTTAAAGATTCCCTGATGTTTCTTGGTGGTTAGCCATGCCACCCATGTCCAGCTCCCAGCAATCACAGATCTGTTTGCTGTCCTTATCATTTTGCTTTTGCCAGAAAATCAACAACTATTAACGCTCTTAGAACTTGCCTTTTCTAAAGTCAACTCATTCCCAGGACTTGAAAGCCATAGATTTATTATTCCAGTACTTTCCATATACACACCAGAAAAAAACTGTTCCCTGAGTAGACTGCGACTGTGTGCACACCACTGTATCTCAGTGCCTGACACACGGTAGTGCTGAAGGAACACTCCCGGGATGAGGGCAGATCTGCTCCCTCTAGACTCCTCCTCTTTTGGTCATCAGTGCTGGCCAATTGTAATCAGACTATCTTATGATCCACTGTAGGTCATGTGGTCTAGACTGGAGTTGCAGGGTAGGGACCCTGGCCTCCTTGTTCACCAGCTCCAGGTCTTTGCATTCAATTTTCTCTCTGTTAAGACTTGTCTTTCTTCTGGTCACTGTCCTTTTCCTAGCCCAGTTGTCACTGTTGAAGGTACCTCCCCTGACCCTTCTATCTAAAAAAATCATCCCGGCCTCCATCTCTCAATCTCCTCACCCTGAATCAAGTAGTTTATTTCCTGTTTCTTCAGGGGGCAGAGAGCTTGTCAGTTGTGTTCAGGGCTGTATTAGAAAATAAATCCTGCCCTCACTTCACTCTGCTACACTTTTTTTTTTTTTCTTTATTTTCAAATTTTTTTTTTTTCTGCTACACCTTTTAGCTACCATCTTACTTTATGTGGTCCTTTCGCCCTTGTCAGGAATCTCATTTTCAACTCCAACCAAGTGTACCGAGGTGCTTCTCCTGGGATGTTCACCGCATCGTGAGACCAAAAATGGTCCTGTGCAGAAAGTGTATGAAGTCCTTTGGCTCATTTTCAAGCATCACCTATGTTAATGCCTGAGGTCCTGATTTCTACCATCTGAACTCTATGTAAACTGTTTACTTCTCTCTGTTTCAGTTTACTTTCCAAAACTTGGCCTGCTCAGACTCATAGAAGTTTCCTGCTCCTTCTTCCCTGATAACCTTTCTGGCTTTACACACTAGTTGGCTTGATGAGGGATTACCATCTCTGCACTTCCTATCTATGTAAGTTCACTACTCTGGCTCCTCCCACCCTGCCTCTGTTCCGTCTTGTTGGGTAATTCCTGCATGAATAGTCTAGCTCTGCAACCCCTACTTCTTGGTCAACTATTTTACTTGAATTTCTTTTTTTAAAAAAAATTAAAAGAAAAATAAAAAATAAATTATTTCAAGCATACAGAAGATTACAGAGAACAATCTCCACCCAGTTCTATCAAGTCTTAATATTTGATTTGAAGTTTTAAGAGTTATAGCTAAAAATTACCCAGGAGCCATTATTTATGACCCATTTCCTGACTTTAGCACTCCTGATAGTCAGTTTGCCTAGACATCTTCATTTGCAAAACTCTGGAATTAAAATAAAGTACCTTCGATCCTCTGCTGCGATCTTCTTACATGGATTAGTTTGGGCCCCATTCGGGACGTCTCTTCCACTTACGGTTGGCCCACCAGCTTGGGTCCGGGGAGCTGTCTTGTTTAGAAAACAGTTCTGGGGAGGAGCACTTTTGAACTTGGAGTCCAGAGTCTGTGCTCTTTGTTGACAGCTGTTGTTGCATTTATTCCCAGTGGCTCCATTTGGTCTTATGCTAGGGGTGCTTGGAATGACGGAGTTAAAGCTGCCAACAGTCAAATTTGGCCTTTGGCTTATGGCTTTTGATTTCTGTAGTGCATGTGATGTCTGAGGTCTACAACAAGCCTGAGTAGGTTTATGATCTTGCTTAATGTTTGGATGTCTGTGGTTATATCCTCCTTGAAGCACACTGGGGTGTGTACTGGGTTTGCTGTGTTTTACTTTCTGCCCAGTAACAGTGTATGACTGTAACTTAGTTTCATTTGGTCTTTCATACTTACTTCTATTAACCTTTATAGACTTTATGTCCTTAACCACTGTTTTCTTTGTGGCTTGAGTCCTATTAAGTGTCTGGACAAAGTGAGAAGGGACAGTTTTGGGGGGTTTTCCCCCTGGTCTTATAAGGTCTGCTCCTCTAGAGAGTTTCTGAGACTTTCCTGGTGGAACCCTGATTTTTGTTTCTTCAACAAATGGTTTAATAACTCTCTCTTTCAGAGCAGCACTGTTCACTGAGCTTTGGCCCCAGATTTCTCTAGTAGGAGCCAAACTGCTTTTGGTTAGATTAGTTTGGGGCTTGTTTATGGTCCAGGATTCAGGATTTGGCTTCCTTTCTGAGTCTGGTAAGTCTTGGGGCAAGTTCTCTTTATTCGTCTCTTTTAGACAGCCACCCAGGGATTCATTCTCAACAGGGGTACTGTCCACAGGGTCTGTACCTTTAGCAGTTCTTTGATCTGTTACCTGCTGCTTTGTAGTTTTCAGTTTCTGTATATTAAGTGATCCCATGGTTTCTCTTGTCTGTACTCCATCAGTGGATGATCCAGATCCATGCAGCTGTTGACTATTGCCAGGAGGCTTACCACTTGGGTTAGAAGAAACACTTTCTGAAGTGAGCCTTTTGCCTACTTTTGGTGACTCCAACTTTGGCCTCTGGGACCTGGTGATATTGGCAGGTCTGGACTGCGGTTTAATGCTGATGGATCTTGTAGTTTTGACAGGCAAGGCAATATGGTTGGTAACATCCTTTTTGGGTCCAATAGTCTAAAAAAAAATAAATTAAACGTAAAAACATCAGTCCATTGTTTTTAAAGTAAAAAAAACTAGTTTTTTTTTTGATAACTTAAGAAAATTGATCTTGACAAAACATTCACTAATAGATGACTTTTATAACTTGAGTTCCTATTAGAAATATATTAGAATTAATAGAATTCTAACAGAATTCTGCAGAGATGCAGTGAACACACAAAAATTGCTTCTTAGCAAACAAGTGCTTGCTGAGTGCTCACTATGTCCCAATGAAGTATCCTTCCTGGAATTCCGGAAAGATACAAACATAATAAACTTATGTTAGGGTACCTCCTGAGTTCCTCCTCATACTTTTTTTTGTTTGTTTGTTTTGGTTGCATTGAGAGGCAAGCGGGATCTTAGTTCCCTGACTAGGGATCGAACTTGTGTACCCAGCAGTGGAAATGCGGACTCTTAACCACTGGATCACCAGGGAAGTCCCTTCCTTGTACTTTCTATTGCTACACTAATTCTCTTAAAACAACACTGCCTTTGAAAGGTCAGAGTGTCACTCAAGGAACACTCTCTCATCCTGGAGATTAGTGGTATGGAGTGGTGGGAGATGCTGGCAGGCCTGAGATACTTNAACTTGTGTACCCAGCGGTGGAAATGCGGAGTCTTAACCACTGGATCACCAGGGAAGTCCCTTCCTTGTACTTTCTATTGCTACACTAATTCTCTTAAAACAACACTGCCTTTGAAAGGTCAGAGTGTCACTCAAGGAACACTCTCTCATCCTGGAGATTAGTGGTATGGAGTGGTGGGAGATGCTGGCAGGCCTGAGATACTTTGAGATAGCTCTGAATAAGCATCAAAAATCTCAGTAGAAAGTGAGTCATATCTGTGAAGATAGGACAGGGTTTTAAGGTTAGATTCTACATTATTCATAAGTAAATATTTCAGTCATGTGACTTAATTTTGGGTAAGAAAGGGAGGACTAGTTAGCAGAAAATTGAAAACTAGGGCGGGGTGTTTAGAATTAATATGGTAAATAACAGGAACAGGCCACTGAGGATGCTACAGCATCCACACTGAAAGCGATTACTTAGAAAGGAGAATTTGTCAGAGATTTATTGACTATCTAGGGAAAGATATGTCAGTGCAAGAGCTATGACTTTCTATGTTTGGTTTGGTAATATGATGAATAATTACTATGTAAATTTCGTGAATGTGTAACCAGACCCACCTGGTATTAAGGGCAAAGACTAATTTCTACTTACAGATTTAGAAGGTGGAGGATTTGGGCAATTATTCTTGGCTTTTAGGTAAGGCCTAAAAAAGATGAAATAAGATTAATTCTTAGTACAGAAGAATCAGCAAGGCTTGGGAGTACAGTGATTAAAAATATTAAAAATTATTATGGTTATAATTTTAAATCATTATAATTTCCATGTGGTTAAAAAATTCAAAAATATAATAATAAAAAATATCCTTATCAACTTTCCTTACTCCTATTATTCCACTCCTTGGTGACCATGACCACTCTTACCTATTTTTTTCTGTGATCCTTTCATTGATGTCCTATACATAGATACAACATTCTAACAATATTAAAAAAATATGTTTTCTTCATATCTACATAGTCTTACTCATTTAAACATCATTCCCTGAACATTGCAATGTGCCAGGCACTAGAGAGTCAATGCCAAATAAGTGCTTCTTTAAAACGCGTGTTTGTTTTCTGTGAGTCTGTTTTGCAAATAAATTCATTTGTATTAAATCAGCTATACTTCAACTTAAAAAAACTTGTTTTTAAGTGTCTTCAACTAGTTAATTTTTAGGTGAGGAAAGCAATATAAATAAAAGAACATAGAGGCACACATGAAAACTAGCTAGTGAGACAGAAAACTTAAAAAAAAAGAAAAGTAGAGGAGAATTTAGATTCAGACTCCATGGATCATAAACTGCCAATCAGGAACTTTGATCAAGACTTGGTGTTTGTTTCTCTGGCCTTGGATGCACATCCCTGGATGGCAGGGACTGCTTTGTTTTGGTAAGCACCTTATCTCTAGAACCAAGAGTGATTGATACATTATAGGTATTAAGTAATTTGTTGAATAAATGAATTAAGTTTATTTATTTAATCAAGGAAATCAAGTCAAGTAAAACCTCAAAGTAAAAGAAGGTAAGAATATACAATGGAGAAAAGACAGCCTCTTTAATAAGTGGTACTGGGAAAACTGGACAACCACATGTAAAAGAATGAAATTAGAACACTTCCTAACACTACACACAAAAATAAACTCAAAGGGACTTCCTTGGCGGTCCACTGGTTAAAACTCTGTGCTTCCAATGCAGGGGGCATGAGTACGATTCCTGGTTGGGGGAGCTAAGATCCCATATGCCATATGGCTCAGCCAAAAAAAGAAACAGAAAAAACTCAAATTGGATTAAAGATCTAAATTTAAGGCCAGAAACTGATAAACTCTTAGCAGAAAACACAGGCAGAATACTCTTTGACATAAATTTCAACAAGATCCTTTTTGACCCACCTTCTGAAGTAATGGAAATAAAAAGAAACAAATGGGACCTAACTAAACTTAAAAGCTCTGGCACTGGAAGGGAAACTATAAACAAGATGAAAAACTCAAAGTAAAAAGAAGCTAAAGCAAAGGCTGAAAGCTAATTTTGTAAAAATTTGTTTTCAACTAAAAACTTAGCAACATGTTTGGGGAAAAAACATATCAGTGCTAAGGTAAGCGTGATGACACCATTGAGATGACAAGATGTCAACAAAAGAGAAAAGTGAGGCCGTCATATTCTGTTCACCTCCAGTCAGTGCTAAGAGGAAGACCCAAGCACACTCTCGGGCTAGAGGATAGGGATGCGGAGTTTACAGTGGATGGATTATATAATTGGTTTTCATTTTAGAAAGCAGCACCAGGACCAGGACCATCCCTCTCCCAGCAAACAAAGTAGAGATGGGAGAAGCTTCCAGCATTGTAGATGCTACTGTAGACCCTTCTCTCTCACCGTGGGAGACTCACAATAATAATGCTTTAATCTTTGCCAACATTTTTATCACACCTGCGCCAAAATGCCCTTTTTGAATAATCCTAGGATCCTAATGCAGTCTGAGCAGACCGCAAACAAAAGGGCTATGTTTTGGCAGAGCTTTAAATTGCCATTAGCAACCAGGGCAACAGAACTTGCATAATTGTGGGAAATAGACTCACTTGGTGTTTTGGCACTTCAGTTTTCCCTTGGCTGCTAGGTACTCCTGCAGCTTTCTCTGCCGCTCTTCTGCAAAACAGGCAAGCAAACAACAGAATTTTAGCTCAAGATTTTAACAAGTTCACTTATATTCTAAAAGAAGGTACTTTTCTGTATTGATTTTGGCATTGGACCACAATGTTTTAAAGTCCCTAGCTCTACAGACTTGCCTCCAGGTTAGCATCAACATTGACAATAAAATTTATATGTCTCATTCTATACTAAGCTCTTTATACTTACATTACTTCCTTTAATCTGCACAAAAATCCTATAAGATATTTTACAGTCTGAAATTTAAACATGGATAAATGCTGTACAGGGAATTTCCTGGTGGCTCAAGCAGTAAAGAATCTGCCTGCCAATGCAGGAGATCCTGGTTTGATCCCTGGGTCAGGAGGATCCCCTGGAGAAGGAAATGGCAACCCACTCCAGTATTCTTGCCTGGGAAATCCTATGGAGAGAGGAGACTGGCGGGCTACAGTCCATGGGGTCCCAAGAGTCCAACATGACTTAGCAATTAAACAACAACAACAAAATGGTATACAAAGCCAGATTTTTTTTTTTTTTTAAATTCTGGCTTATCTGTTCTCAGCTAGCTTTGCATGAAGAAATGCTATTACTGGCCCACCTGAGCTGGTGAGCTCAGGGCTTGTTTTATTAATCCCTTCTGACAGGAATGATGAATTTTGCCCACAAACCCTTTCTTTTGGAACTAAGGACAAAATAGGTTAGGCTGGAGGTTCATCCCAAACATCTATCCATACAGTGACTTTCTTTCTAAGCAAGCCACCNGCCCACCTGAGCTGGTGAGCTCAGGGCTTGTTTTATTAATCCCTTCTGACAGGAATGATGAATTTTGCCCACAAACCCTTTCTTTTGGAACTAAGGACAAAATAGGTTAGGCTGGAGGTTCATCCCAAACATCTATCCATACAGTGACTTTCTTTCTAAGCAAGCCACCTGTGAGGGGATGAAAAGTTAATATTTCTCTCTTCGAGAAGTTTCATCCTGGTAGTGGTGATAAAAGCGGGTCAAAGAAAGAACTATGGGAGTCCAAGAGGCAGGAACTGAGTGAGGGGAGTGGGCGACTGGAAGAGGCTAAAATTAAGATGGTTGTGGTTCTGAAAAAGACCCTTGGGAGTCTCTTGGACATCAAGGAGGTCAAACCAGTCAATTCTAAGGGAAATCAACCCTGAATAATCACTGGAAGGACTGATGCTGAAGTTGAAGCTCCAATAGTCTGGTCACCTGATGTGAAGAACCAACTCATTGGAAAAGACCCTGATGCTGGGAAACACTGAAGGCAGGAGGTGAACGGGCCGACAAAGGACAAGATGGTTGGATGGCGACATCGACTCAATAGACATGAGTTTGAGCAAACTCCAGGAGACAGTAAAGGACAAGGAAGCTTGGCGTGCTGCAGTCCATGGGGTCGCAAAGGGTCAGACATGCTTTATCGGCCAAACAAAAACAACAGCTATAGGGGGTGCAAAACAACTCAAACTCATTTAAACTGAGTTGTCCTGTGTTTTGACATCTGGTTCTGATCCTTCCCCAGGAGACAGCTGTGTTGAGAGGGCTGATGGAACTGAGAGATGTGGCTGGAATCCCAGTTCTATGATGTCTAGCCAGTTAGCAAACCTTGCTGTTGCTGAGCAGGTAAAATGGGGCAGAAATGCCCATTTTTAAGGGCTGTTGTGTAAAATGCCTAGGACAGTGCCTGGGCCCTGGGAAACAGTCAACAGGTATTTTTGCATAAATTAACAAAACACTGTGCATTTTGGAGCAGGTGACAGGTATCTGAGCAGGAATATTTAAAAAGTCAACAAAGGGCTCCAGACACATTTAGGAAAGTCAGGGAGCCCAGGACCCTCACCATCGATGCAGATTTAACCCATCAGCCTCCAGGGCGCGTGTGTTGCAAGAAGACCTCCGCATCTGGGTGAGACCGCCTTGACAGCTGTCACAGCCCGCTCGGGCGGGCGGTGTAGCCCCGCGGGCCACACCCCGGCTCCGCCTGAAGCCAAATCTGGGCCGGGAGCGCTTGGCTTTCCACTGGTTGTGCGATCTCGGGCAAGGACCCTCGGTTCTTTACCCAAACGAGGTGACAATGACAGCTTTTTGCAGAGCTGCTGCGGGACTCTTTGGGAAGGTGCCTGGGAGGCGTGGCCCCGCGCACAGCCTCCCAGCCCCGTTTTCTCACCCNAGTCCATAGAGCCATGCTTTTCCCAGAAGAAGAGGAGATTGGTCTCATCTTTGATGGTTTTGGGTGTCTCAGGCATCTCCTAGGATACAGAGAACAAAGATCTGTTAGAGAACAAGAAGATGCTAAAAAAAAGAAGTGACCTCAAGCCTTTGGCATTTGGCCTTCGTGAGAAACACAGCACTTTAGGACTATGACTACGTAACATGATGATACAAGTTCTTCATTTGTTCATTCCAAAAGCGTTCATTACATGCCTATTAGATGTATGGCCCCGTCTATTCATAATAATTAATTTCCTTAGTTAAGTGGAGAGAAATCCAATTTCATCATGAAGATTGCCAAGTACACTAGTGTCTCCTTGTATCCGGGCAGGTAGGGTGAAACATCGCCTCCAACACGGGCATAAAGCATTATCAAATTAGTCCTCAAATCTGAGCCCTAATGACTCTAAGACCTGAAAACCTTTTGACTTCTAAATGTTCAAAGCATACTTTGGGGAAATAATTTAGAATTCAGACATGTTTATCTCTGTATTTAAGTCAACAATTGAAGGTAAAAAAAAAAACCCCACCTCAACACACACAACTTCCCAGGCATATCAGCAGTCCTTTGATATGCAATCCTTTGAAAGGCAATCCTTTCAAGACAATTTTTTTGACAGTTGTAATCTCTTTAGATCATCCTCCTCTTGTGAGTGTGAGACTTCTCTATTCTTTTAATCTAAAAGAGCTAAACATCCTTTTGAGGTTTCCCTGGGGTTTTCAATGTCAACAAGGATTTTATTTTCCAAACCTATTTTTTCCCCCATCTTAGTAAATGGGATTTCCCCTCTTCCTCCTGTTGGTTCAATTTCCAAAATATAACCAGATTCTGTCTCCTTCTTTCCACTTGTCTCACAATTCTCCTCACTCACCCCAACTGTTATTACAGCATCCTAATTGGACTCTGTTGCCTCCTTTCAAGTCTATTCTCCAAGTTAGAAAAAATATGCAAAACCAGGACACTTCTCAGTTTGAATTCCTTTCCTCTACTTATCTTTCCTCTTTCTCAGGGTTAGCTTCCAGATCCTTGGATGTCCCATCTGATCTTTAAAACTTGCCTGTAACCTCTTGAAGGTCTAGGGCTAGGTGCACTCAGACCCCTCTATTTGGAATGCTTGCCCCAACACCCCTTTGATGGTATACTCCTATTGACAGCTCTCAGCTCACAGGGAGCTGTTTAAACATTTTCTCTACCTCAGCACCCTTTCATTGGCTTTACAGCATCTTGCCCTTTTTGCTGATCACTTGGCTCATCTACCATCTGTGTGCCTTGGAAGATTGAGTTCTATAAGACTTTGGCTCACTACTGTCTACTGAGCTGTTGACACTCTGCTTGAAAAACAGAAGGCTCTCAATAAACAATGTTTGTTGAATGAATTCACAAATGAAGCTACTGCCCTACTCTGTAGACATCACTTTCATCTCACTTGATCCAGAAAAGAAACACATGCACCCACATAAATTCTAGTTGGGAAGGGACTGGGTGGTGAATTATACATTTAGTGAATAAGAGTCATCTACTAGTCAGTGGAGAAACATTCGGCTGTAGTGGGTATGTGTTTATGTCTTTACGTTTGGACGGGAAGGTGGTAGTGGAGATGAGGCTGGGATGACACAGAAAACTGGCACCAATGAAGAGAGGGAGGAGGTGGAGTCAGAAGGCCAGGTTTGGGGCTTGGCTCGCAGCTCTTTGCTTTGTACCCTTAGACAGGTGATTCATCCTCCCTGCTCTCAGTAGCTTACTGAGTTTCTTAGAGGCAGACTCCATTGTCCTAATGCCTACTGTCATGTAGGTCAGGTAAGTGTCAGTAAAGCTCAAAGAGGGATGGAATGTTCAGATGCCCAGGAATGGGAGGTGAATAAGGATCAAGTAGGGGAAAGAGCAAGAGGAAGGCAATTTCCCTTTTATGTACTCTGCCACTGCCATCTTGCTCCATCTTGCTGTCTCACAGATCCTACCTAGAACTGCCTCTGGGGATAGTGGGTCAGAAGTAGGATGGGAAAGTAGGTGGGCAGGTGAAACTGTGGTAGGAAGGAAAGAACTGGGTCATCCTGCTAGGGGTGTCTGCCTCTTGGGATCATCTACAAATGCGTGGGCTGTAAATGAAGGTAAATTGGAGGCTGGGAACAACTGACCTTTAGCAAGACGGGTTCGTCTTCATTTTGAGCACTCACAAACAGTTGAGTTTTTGAGATTCTTAGAGTCACAGGAAGCTGAGAATCCTCTTCTGACACATAAGCAACCATGTCAAATTTCACTGGCAAAGAGAAAAGCCAAAAAAGAAAGTAAATCCATTGTATTTTCATAAAATCAAGTGTTTATGAAGATGCTGTGTGTGTGTGTGTATGTGTGTGTAGTTATGTCCCCAACTATGATGTAAGTACCTGAAGCTCAGAAATGNCACATAAGCAACCATGTCAAATTTCACTGGCAAAGAGAAAAGCCAAAAAAGAAAGTAAATCCATTGTATTTTCATAAAATCAAGTGTTTATGAAGATGCTGTGTGTGTGTGTGTATGTGTGTGTAGTTATGTCCCCAACTATGATGTAAGTACCTGAAGCTCAGAAATGGAATTTATATTGATACATCTTTGTATCCCTCACAACGTCTGCCATATTTACTAGGCAAGTAAATACCTAATGACTTTAGAATTTTCTATGTTGAATGAACGCTTGTGGGTGGAGTATTACTGAATCTCTTATAATTATATTAATGGGATAAGACCTTGGAATTTGTGAAGTCATGAGTAAAATGGGGAGATTTAGGGAAGCTGATGCATTCATATGTTGCTAAGAATAGTGAAAAGCAGTTCAGTTTTCCTTAGAAAACAATGCTTAATAAGAGCTGTAAAATTATTTATGCCTAGAAATCCAGCATTTGGAATATGCTCCAAAGAAATACCCTCATAGGAAAAGAAATAATTTATACAAAGACATGTGCAACTGAATTTTATAGAGGAAATCCTGGACACCTGCAAAGCAACATGACTGAATATCCTAGCACCATTAAAAATGGCAAATAACATATACTCTGCCCATATATGGGAAAATTATGTGAAATAATATCAAGTAGGAAAACAATTTATTTTGTAGAACACAAGATAATTTGTGAATGTCATAGAGTAGAAAGCATGTTAGCTGAAATATATCCAATCAGAAACAGCCCTGCTTGTTAGCACAGAGTAACTTCTTTTGATCTCTGAAAATCATTTTGTTTACTGATGACATGTCCTTAAGCTAAAAGTATGTGCAACATAGAAGCTGACTTGGTGTAACAAAATTTCTTGGATCCTAAATTTCATTCTTCGAAATACATGCAAATCTTCCTTTTTTTTTTTTTTCTTTAAAATTATTGGGTGCTTTGCCTCACAATTATGTTATCAAAGATAAGAATTCTTTCTAGTTTGGTGTTATTAGGAAGTTTGATCAGCAGGCTCCTCATTGGCTTCTGAGTAAATTTGGGTAAGTCATTATATATTCCTGAGACTCAGTTTCCTTATCTTTAAAATATGAGGATAAGAGTGTCTCAGAGAACCAACGGAGATAATATCTCAGAAAGCTCTACTGCACTTAGTGCTTTCAGAGCTAGGACACTCGTTAAAGCTTTCAGATTTGGCTGAAGTTTCTGGCCTAACCCAGAAGTTTTTTTTTTTAAACCAGGGATGATGTGCTTCCTGTACAAAGCCAGGAATCTAGAGAGGTTTATTCTTTAAAAGCAGAAAGCTTAAAAGAAATGCAGAAATAAAAAGGTGAGGAGAGGGCTTCCTTGGTGGCTCAATGGTAAAAGAATCCGCCTATGAATGTGAGAGACAAGGGTTTGATCCCTGGTCCAGGAAGATCTCACATGTGGTGGACAACTATTTAGCCACTGCTTGAGAGCCCAGGAACCACAACTATAGCCCTTGTGCTGCAACTGCTGAAGGCTGAGTCCCCCATAACCCCATGCTCTCCAACAAGAAAAGCTACCATAATGAGAAGCCAGAGCACTGCAACTAGCGAGTAGGTCCTGCTCCCCACAACTAGAGAAAAGCTCTTGCAGCAATGAAGACCCAGGACAGNCAACTGTTACTTTAAAAATATTAGATTTATAATTCACGAAGAGGCTTGTACAGTAAAGGCAAGGGAGAAAACTCATGACATCTATAGTCAGGTGAACTGATATGATTTGATGCTCTACTCTTACACACTGTGAGATTTGGGCAGGTCACTGTCTCACTGAGCTTAGTTTCCTCACATATAAAATGAGAATGCAGGGTTGTTGTGAAGGTTAGAGATAATGCAATCATTAATAAGTTAGTAGTACTTGTAGTATTAGCAAAAGTAATAATAACAATAATAGCGAACATTTATTAGATATTTTCTTTTTTTTAATATTTTATTTTATTTTTTTATTAGGTATTTTCTAGTGCCAGGCATTATTTTAGTTCAGAAGTTAGCAAGTGTTGACTCATTTAATCTTCACAACAATTAGGGGCTTGGATTAACCATTTACAGTAGAGGAGACCAGAGCACAGAAAGGTTAAGTAACTTGCCCAAGACATAACTAGTATGTGAACAGCATAACTTATAAGTGGTCACTCACTAACGGTATATAATTACTTTCTGCCAATAGGCTAGAAGTCACATGACTTAATCATATGGCCACCAAGTAAGCCTGTGAGCACATATGCTAAGCTCAAGCACGTACTGCTCTCTTCCCTGTGAAGAAGGATAAAAAATAATTTTCATTTCTTGTAATTATCAGACAAACGGGTGGTTGCCCTCTTGCTACTCTGATTTTAGGTTTTATTTTCCCCTGTACTCTGCTGTCTGCATTTTGTTGAAAACAGAAAACAAGGATATTATTGTGTTTGACCCCTTACCTTCTTCTGTATTATTGGCAATGGCTGCCAGGTCGTCATCGGTGATGAACTGATTTAAACTCAACCGTCTCTTCTTCAGAATCTTCCCATTGGCTGCCACCATCACCACATTCTCCTTGAAGCTAAGCCTGGATGTCTGAGAGGTTTCCGAGGTATCCAGGGACATAAACTTGTTCACGTGGTCCTCACGAAGTGGCTCATAGCCTGCATCATAGAAGGACTTCTGCGATGAAGGAAAATAGAAGCTGAGAGGCCAGTGAACAAGACTCCTGTACAGTAGGAGTTCTATTCAACAGTCTTAGAGAGAAGAGTGGCCATTTTGGCCTTGGCGACCCACGGCTCATCTGGCTTTCCCTCCCCCGACTCTCCTTCCCCCTTTCCTCTGTATCCCTCCCCTTTTCCTCTTACCTCCCACCTCGTCTTTTAGGATTTCCCTCAAAGGATGTGATCTTGGCAAGGTTTTTTGTCATCCCTCTTCAGACTCAAAAATAAGACCTTGTTATACTTAGTGAAGTAAGTCAGAGAAAGACAAGTACTGTATGATATTACTTACATGTAGAATCTAAAAAATAATACATGGCTTCCCTGGTGGCCTAGTGGTAAAGAATCCCCCTAACAAGGCAGTTTGGGAAGCTCTCACTTCCTGTGGAGCAATTAAGCCCCTACACCACAACTGTTGAGCCTGTGCTCTAGTGCCCAGGAACCACAACTACTGAGCTCACACGCCGCCGCAGCTATTGAAGTCCATGTGCCCTAGGGCCCATGCTCTGCAGCAGGTGAAGCCATCCCATTGAGCAGCCCGAGCACCGCAACAGAGTCGCCACTGCTCACTCGCTGCAACTAGAAAAAAGTGACCACCACACAGCAGTGACCCAGAGCAGTCAAACATAAATAAATAAAGTTATTTAAAAAATAACTTAAAAAAAAAAACAAATGAGCCCATAGACAGATCAGCAATAGTACTCACAGACATGGAAAACAAACTTAATGGTTACCAAAGGGGAGAGGGAAGGTAAGGAGGGATGAATTAGGGATATGAGATTAGTAAATTCAAACTACTATAAATAAAATAGACAAGCAACAAAGACTTACTATATAACACAGGAAATTATATTCAGTATCTTGTAATAACCTATATTAGAAAATCATCAGGAAAAATGTATCACCGTGTTCTACTCCTGCAGCTAACACAGTAGTGTAAATCAAGTACACTTCAGTAAAAAAAAAAAGAGAGAGAGATGTGATGAGACAGGTCTTCAAGTGATGCTAGTGAGTGACTTAGCCTTCCAGTTAGTTATTTCCAGAAGGTTAAACATCTACTTGACAAGGCTCAAATATTTTAGGAATACTCCTCTAGATACAGCTTTTAGAGTCACTATCAAAGACACACAAAGCAGGATCTATACTGTTTTGTGCTCTCTTAGTGAAATAACACAGCGTCTGAATGACCGCAGATTTTTTACTTTCAGCTGGCCTGCTTCCTCCACCTCAGCTTCATGGACTATTAGATCTAGAAAGCTATCTTTAATTTCTGGAGCTGATGTTAGAGAGGATATCCACAACCTATCATTTAAGACCCCTGGGGAAGTAGCCCAAGGGGGCTGGCCACGGAGGGCATAAGCAACTTTCTGATGGAAGGCTGACCCAGGGGATTTCATTCTTGGAGTTTCAGGTTTGTTCTGCTCTGTTCTGGGAAAATCCACGGAGATGAAGGGTGCCATCAGCTGTTAGTCTAGAGAGGAAGCTGGCCTCACTTATCATGAAGAAATGAATCTCTTTGGACTTCTAGTGAAGGCAAAACAAACACACCTAAGATGCAGCTGTTGCTGTTCTAGTAGAGAAACTACTGGGTAAGGATAGCAACCTCCTGAGAATTACAATCATTTGCTTACCTGATTCAGAGAGAGGTGGTCAATTTCAGAACTGTAGTCTTCATTTTCACTGTTAAACAAGATGATGAGAATTTAATTCTGTTTGTTATATCACTACATTCACTGGGCAACAGATTTTAATNGGTAAGGATAGCAACCTCCTGAGAATTACAATCATTTGCTTACCTGATTCAGAGAGAGGTGGTCAATTTCAGAACTGTAGTCTTCATTTTCACTGTTAAACAAGATGATGAGAATTTAATTCTGTTTGTTATATCACTACATTCACTGGGCAACAGATTTTAATCACCAGACTAGCTTTGGGTAACACACATACATAGCCATTATTGTCATCTTTGAAAATTAAGGACTTCTGTGCATACACATCCATACAGTTATTTGCACCTGATAATGTGAAATTAGTAATCATCAGGCCAGGCCTTGAACTTTACCTGTACTCTATCAATAAAAATGAGGCTGGGCCAATTTACTGTATAGCACAGGTACTGTGACCAATGATGGAATATAATCTGAAATACATATATACATATATAATTGAATCACTTTACTGTATACCTGAAACTAACACAACTTTGTAAGTCAGCTATACTTCAATTAAAAAAATTTTTAATTAGCTCCCCCTTCACCAAAACAAATAAATGAGGCTTCGCTAACAGATTGAAGACTGGTAGCTGAATTTCAGGGAAAAAATTTAAACTTGAGAGAGAAATCCTTTTGAAGCACTTCATCTAAATTTGAATCAAATAGGTTATTTGTTACACTTTGCTTTCATGTATTCATTAAAACAGATTTAATCATTATACTTTGCAAAACATGCAGACAACATTTCCATTGTCTACTTTGTGTTAGTGTATAGGTAATGTGGAACACTGCATCTGTTTAAAGTGTTCTACAAGTTAAACTTTTTATTATCTTTCTTTTGCGTCTGAATGAGACTAACTGCGTAGGTTTCACATGCTCAAATTGCTGTGAAGCCATTTCCCATTCCAGATTGAGATCAAGAAGTTTTCCTAAAAAAGGTTTCTCTTTCTGACAATCTATTGCTGTAGCAGGGCATGTGAATTTGACTAAAGCTGGGTCTAAGTAGATGTTGAGAACTGCTAGGAGTCAGGAGACCTTAAAAGTAATCTTTCTAAAATGGCCATCTCCCTGTCAAAAATTTCACCTTGGTTTACCTACTAGATGCTTAATTTCCCTGAGTCTTCTCTGAATCTGCCCTGACTTCAGAGGTAGAACACATCTCTATAGCCTTTGCTGGTCTTGCCCCATTGATAGTTACTGTAATCCTAGCTGAATTCTTTCTTTCTTTTTAAAAAATATTTATTTTATTTACTTGGCTCAGCCAGGTCTTAGTTGCGGCATGTGGGATCTAGTTCCCTGACCAGGGATGGAACCCTGGGTCCCCTGCATTGAGAGCACAGAGTCTTAGCCACTGGACTCCCTGGCAAATCCCTCCTAGCTGGATTCTAATGTGCCTTGCTTCCCTCATTAAGTCACAAGAGACAGAATCTCTTTCCTACCTGTAACAGTTCTTCAAGTCTTCAAAGAGGTCAGGGACTTTGGCCATCTTCACTTCTGCAACAGAAAACACCAGTAGCTGTCAGTCTGGCCATTGTGTGAACAAGACACCTGCAAGGGGAACCACCTCCCTTCTGCGCTTCTCAGACACTTAATGAATGACTGAGCTCACACCCAGCATTCTTCTTTTCACTCCCTTTGAATGATCTGCATATGTATTTGCCTCCTCTGCTAGACTGTAAACTTCTGTTACAATCTTGGTGTCTCTTAGGCATCCAACCCAATGCGTTGCACTTGGTAGACATTTGATGAACATTTGAATAAGTAAAAAACCAAAACCAAAAACCCCCAACAAGCATGAAATATTTAATTTATACAGTTGCAAGAGAAAGAGTTAGAAATTCCCAGTTTTCTCTGAACAGTTTTTGACAGCAGAGACTACCCCCAAAGGAAGGCTTGGCTGTAATCTCATGCTCTCATAGGAAACCAGTTCCTCTGTCGCTCAACTTCCCACCAGCAGAGAGAGAATCATTTTCTGAAATCTGACTATGATTCTAATTCACCCGCCAAACCAGAGAGGGACGGCAAAGGAAGGAAGAGGCTTAAGCTTCAGAGAAGGCAATTTGTGAGATCACAGCCAAGGAGGAAAAGCAAAAAATATTATAAGAGCCAAAGATGCGATAAGGACGATACCTTTGCTGAACCGAGCTAGCAACAATGAGATGACTGGCTCCCTCGTCTTCGCGTGGAGGCTTGAAGTGAGCCAGGCTACTTCGCCTTTTGTCTGCTTCGGAGTGGGCGTGGCCATGATTGCGTCACTGGGAATTTACAAGAATCCTGTTTTGTATGTAAGTTCACTCAACTCATACCGGTCCAAATAATGACAAATTATATACTTGAATATAGTGTTTCCAGGAAAAATTCCTAGAGATTCCAGGAGATTCTGACTTGATTCATTTATTTGTTGCTTTTGCTGTTAACAATTTTAAACGTGTGGTCTTAGAAAAAGGCGAAAAGAGCAGGAAATTTAAATTTCTAAAAGTATTTGGTGGGGGAGGGAGGGAAAACTCCCCAAAGCAGAATTGTAGATGGTTAGAGTTGGAGGGGTGCTTAGGAGCTTGTGTTTCGGCTTAATTCATTTATTGCACCCTGGGGCTGAGTATGAATTGATGGAATACTTGACAGCTCCTGGCAGCTAAGGAGTGGCTCTTGAGGGAAGCCTATCCATCTTTTCTGCAAGGGTTTGCCTGAGTAGCCATAAGTCACTCTGAATGTGGGAAGACAAGCTCCCAGTTAGGGCAGGGTAGAAGATAGAAAATCGACAGTCAACCACAAAAGTCAATCCTTTTACTCCTCTGAATACTGTCAGTCTGTTTTAGACAGAAGTGACAGAGTTTTATGAGAAAACTCTATGCCCTGGCTCATGTTACAGAAAAGTTACCTTCTACCAGAGCCCAAAGAGAAGTCTAGTCTTTTCTAGGTTAAACCCAAGGTATATTAGGATAGCTGGAGACTCGGAGTAGCTGGATTCAAGAATGGAGACTGGGTGAACTTCCCTGGTGGTNGCCTGGGAAGTCTCATGCACAGAACAGCCTGGCAGGCTACAGTCCATGGGGTCGCTGAGAGTCGGACATGACTGAGCACACACGCATGCACGTGCCTCCCTTCAGGCAACACAGAAATATGAGCTCCGATCACCCCCTCTTGCCTCCTACAGATCTTGTGAGAACTATTACTAAGAAACAATTGCAAAGCACATTGTGAATGTGGGCTGCTATGGAGATGCGACTAAACAAAAATAATAACAGCGCTAATGATGGCTTCTGTTCCTTGGGAGCCTGCATAGTCATCACTAACACTTTAGTTCACTGAAGAAAGTAGCGTTCTTATGAAAATAATAATTGGAAATTTTGATAGGGAGGACATTTTCAGGCGAAGGCCTCCACTGAAACCCTGAAGATACCCAGTTTCTGGGAGGGATACATGCCACCTCTTTGGTAATCCAGGAAAATACCCTTGGTTGTACCGGCAGTGGCAACGCCCATCCTGGCCGATGTCACATCTCTGTTGTAGAAAATTCCGCAAATGTGATTGTTGAATTTCTCAAGGAGGATTTGAACATTTTTTCTAGTCACCCAGTTCTGGTTGGAGTCTTTTTCCAGGACGTGACTTTCCTTGAAACCACTTTTCAAAGAAAGAACAAAAATGTGGGTGGGGTTTAAAGAGTGAGAGGTCCTTGATTTGTTTTGGGGAACCTGCTTTTCTGTGAATGTGAACAAAACTTGACTTGTGAGTAAGTCTCAGCATCAGAACCCCTCTTTCTCAGAAACAGAGAGAGAAACCTACGGAACCCCAAGAGTGTTTGGAGGTTGTCCTGCGACTGGGACTTTGGGTGGTTTTATGTTATACCCACTTCTTGATTCTGAGGAGACCGCAACAATCCTTCTTTAGTCCTATTTACCTACATCATTAAAAAATTGTATGGCTCACTTCTTCTGTGGCAGGTATTTTGCTGGGCATCGGTATATTTTCTTTCATGATTCACAAAATTAGGTATGTGGGATAGATGATGTAGTATTTTGGTTGGTGAGTGGATACACTTTACGAGCTTGAAGGCTGTGGGTCCAAAAAGTCACGGTGATGCTTTTCATTTGGAAACTGCTTTACGTAGTTCACAAAGAGCTCTCACCTGGGCAGTCTCGCTGACTCCCTACTTTACCTATGAGAGATATGGATCACCACGCCCTTTTACAGCTGAGGACTCTTGAAGAGGTTAAGTGACCAACCTACAGTCACAAAACCAGCAGAGACAGCACTCGAACTCAAGTTTCTGATTCCAAGCCCAAGCTTCTCTTCCCACTGCATGTAGATAGATGCTTCTCTCTTATCACCACCAATGCCAAGTGACAGGGCTGAAATGGATTTTTCTTAAAGGTCTTTCCTGCTTTAAACAGCCTATCATTCAGTGATTCTGGGGTTCTTTGTTAAAAAAAAAAAAAAGATAAATGAGGAAATGTTTGAAATAGCTTCCCTCTCTTCTTCTCCAATGAAATCTTACTTTTTTCTTTGAAATACAAGAAAGGGGTGAAGGTGATGAGTGTACTTCAGTACCTAGTCCTGGTAGAGTCTGGCTGGGGGCTTTAGTGATGCTCTTGCCTTTGTACCATAAAGATGGGAAACATCTATATGCATCTTGGGTACCAACTTTAAAATCATTGCAAATAGTGGGATGTAACAGGGTGTCTGAACAAAGAGAGAAATGTAACTCCTCTCTGTGAATTATCGGGGAATGCAATGATTTCTTTTTAAGAGGTGAAAAGCCTCTTCAGAGAAATAAAGTGTGCAGAAAGCATCACATGCAGAGATTTTTGTTTTAACTGATGCCCTATGTAGTTGTAATCTGCTTTTTTTTAAATTTAAATTTATTTTTAATTGGAGGATAATAGCTTTACAGTATTGTGTTGGCTTCTGCCATATATCAACATGAATCAGCTCTAGGTATATGTATATTCCTTCCCTCTTGAACCTCCCTCCCACTTCCCACTCCTATAATCTGCTTTTAAATTCCAGTTAGTGGGAAAGAGGAAAGGACCTAACAGGTAACCTGGTCTTTGATGTTCTGGGTGTTATACTGCATTATCTCCTTTAATTCTCTAATCACACCTGTGGTATGAGGTCAGTACTCTTACCACATTTACAGAAGAGGAAGTCAAGGTCCAGAAACTTGAAGCAGTCTGTCTAAGGCTTGGAGGTTACCAAATTGCTGAAACAGGATTCAGAGTCCAGAGCTGAGTTTCACTCAACCACGGGGGACTGTCTTTCTCTTAGTGTGACCTCTTCCTTTTCTTTGCCTTTGTTGATGTCTACTTTTTCTGCTTTGTCTTGTTAGTCTATCAAAGGGCCTAGAAAGATATGTTGGAGAAGGATGCATTGCAGACACTCTAAAATAAACTCTTACTTGATCAAAGAGGAAGTCACTCAGAGGGAAAGTATCAAAGTCCCAAGGTCACATGGAAATTACTCATTATGAGAATGGGAAGGAAAAATGAAAACTTTTTCTTAATTTCTAGTTCAAAATATCCTACTATCTAGTGCTACTGACTCTTTTAAATTTTATTTTTGGTTGCATCGGGTCTTTGTTGCCACTTGCACATGGGCTTTCTCTAGTTGCAGGGAGTGGGGACTTTTCTTGTGGAGCGCAGGCTCTAGGCATTCGGGTTTCATGTGGGCTCATTAGTTGCGACTTGCTGGCTCTAGAGTACAGGCTCAGGAGTTGTTGCACACAGGCTTAGTTGCTCTGAGGCATGTCGAACCTTTCCTGACTAGAGATCCAGCCCATGTCCCTTGCATTGGCAGGTGGACTCTCATCCACTGTGCCGCTAGGGAAATCTGACCCTGGCTCTATGATAAAGAAAGCTTAGGTTAAGGAAAAAAATCTCTTTATGGTGTCTCAGCAGTATGTGAAAAAGGAATTAACAAAATGAGATTCCATTCAGTGAGCAAAACCATCTATGTTTTCTACTCTCCTGGAAGCTGACAGTAAAGGCATTTATTAATAATCCCCTCAGCTCAGTTCAGTTCAGTTTATTCGCTCAGTCGTATCCGACTCTTTGCCACCCCATGAATCGCAGCACGCCAGGCCTCCTTGTCCATCACCAACTCCGAGAGTTCACTCAAACTCATGTCCATCGAGTTGGTGATGCCATCCAGCCACCTCATCTTCTGTCGTCCCCTTCTCCTGCCCCCAATCCCTCCCAGCATCAGAGTCTTTTCCAATGAGTCAATTCTTTGCATGAGGTGGCCAGAGTACTGGAGTTTCAGCTTTAGCATCATTCCTTCCAAAGAACACCCAGGACTGATCTCCTTTAGGATGGACTGGTTGGATCTCCTTGCAGTCCAAGGGACTCTCAAGAGTCTTCTCCAACACCACAGTTCAAAAGCATCAATTCTTCGGTGCTCAGCTTTATACAAACTGAGATAAAAGTGTTGTGAGAACATTGAACAGAAGAGCTAGTCTGAGATGGGAGTGGGTAGATCAATGGGGGACAGAAGAGGGAACGTTCCTGGCAGAGCAAAGGCTGTGAAATGAAAGTAGGGCATAGAGACTGGAGCCTAGAGTTGATGGGGGGAAGGGACCTAAGAAGGTGGTGAGATTAAAGGGGAAGGAAAGCAAGAACCCATCAGACAGGGCCTTGTGTTGGCCCCACTAAGCTCTTTACCCATTTAATTTTGGGTAAACTTTGAGCAAAAAACTAAGATCAGGGCATCCGATCCCATCACTTCATGGTACATAGATGAGGAAACAATGGAAACAGTGACAGACTTTATTTTCTTGGGCTCCAAAATCACTGCAGATGGTGACTGTGGCCATGAAATTAAAAGACACTTAGTTTCTGGAAGCAAAGTTATGACCAAACTAGACAGCATATTAAAAAGCAGAGACATTACTTTGCCAACAAAGGTCTGTATCTTCAAAGCTATGGTTTTTCCAATAGTCATGTACGGATCTGAGAGTTGGGCCATAAAGAAAGCTGAGCACTGAAGAACTGATGCTTTTGAGCTGTGGTGTTGGAAAAGACTCTTCAGAGTCCCTTGGACTGCAGGGAGATCCAACCAGTCAATCCTAAAGGAGAGCAATCCTGAATATTCATTGGAAGGACTGATGCTGAAGCTGAAGCTCCAATGCTTTGGCCACTTGTTGAGAAGACCCTGATTCAGGGAAAGATTGAAGACAGGAGGAGAAGGGGGAAACAGAGGATGAGATGGTTGGATGGCATCACCGACTCAATGGACATAAGTTTGAGCAAGCTCTGGGAGTTGGTGAAGGACAGGGAACCCTGGTGTGTTGCAGTCCATGGGATCAGACACAACTGAGTGGCTGAACCGAACTGAACTGAAACTTTGGGCAGGTACTCTGATAACTCAGAGAGAAGAGGGGTGGCTGTGACTTTCTCTAGATGGAGAAATTCAAGTTGTCAGAGTCAGGAAGGGACAGTTTCATGATTGGTCAGCAAATCCTTATTTAGCTGTGATCTTCTCACTTTGCGTAAAGCTTATTTGTTCCCTAATGTATGTGCTTTCTTATTTCTAAATTCCCTTTCATTCTTCTCTTGAGGTGATGGTAAATAGGGCTGTGTCCCCTCTTTGCCTTTTCTCTTGACTCTGTGTCCCTTTTTCTCTCTTTCACAGACAAGCTATAGAAATCAGAGCTTATCAGAAAGCTTCCTGTGTGGCAACAGACATGTTTGGGCCTGTTTCTCATTTTCTTCTTTCTGGATAATTGTGACTGCTTAGTTAGAACTACATTTTTAAGTAATTTCATTTTCTTTTGAGTCATTTTTTCATAGGAGTCATGTTTGTCTCTGGTCTGAACTTGTTTCTCAGTTTAAAAAAGCTTGTATTACGTTTATGGGTTCTAAAACATGCAGATTAAATATTGCCAGGGAAATTTTTTAAAAATGAAGAAAATACACCCCCTCTTAAGTTGAATAACTAGAAATATTCATTATTACTATTTTGGTGCATTTCCTTTCAGTCTTTCTTTTTTTCAAGCCATGAATCTCTTTGTTTCATACAAATGAGATGCTCCAAGCACTTTCATATTTGCTTTCCTGGGATTTAGGGAGTATGTATTTGGTAAACCATGTTCATCAAATATTTGTCTCATTTCTGGGGTTAATTAATAAGTGTTTGTCTTTATTTCTTGGTCTCCCTTGCAGTTCGATTAGATACACAGTTTGTCCAGCCAGTGCCCTGTGAGCAGGAAGTGAGACAGGACTTGTCACATCTCTAGGCTGATGCAATCAAGGGCCAGTGTTCGCCACCGTCATTGCCAAGTTCCCCTGATGCAGCAACTTCAGAGGTCATGTGTTCCAGAGGGTGTGGTCACAAATGCGTGAGGTGTGGGCGGAAAAAGCCTGAGATTAGAACAATCTGCATTAGTGTTAACCGTACTGACATTTTAGGACTTATTTGTTACCCAGGTATAACTTAACCTATTCTGACTACTACTATGTATGACCATCCTTCCTTTCTCTATCACAAACTCTAAGATGACATGTACTTTTCCTCAAAACTCCTCTTTCATACAATCGATTCCTCCTTGGATAAAAGTGTGTCTTAGAATTCTTCTGGTTACATTCTTTAGCCTCTGGGAGATAACTCTTCCACTAAGGTCAATCAAGAATATAGTCAGATGTTTTCATTTTGGCTGAGTTTCAACTTCAGATATAAAGATCAATTAACTGTGAAAGCAAAATAGCCAATGATAACGTTGAATTAACATCTCGGAATCTAAACACATAGTAATTACATTAAAACTCTAACCTGTATACACGATACTTTACAGTTTTTCAAAACATTTTTTTATGCACAAAATTTTGAGTTGGCCCAAAAGCTTGTTTGGGTGTTTCTGTACACTGCTATGGAAAAAACCTGAACAAACTTTTGGGCCAACTCAGTATAAGCACTGAATACAGCTTATTATGCATGCAAATGTTAAATCGCCAAGGTTCCATGCCCAGCACATGATTCTCTCCTCCCTCCCTTTGGTATGAACTCCTGGAAGCTGGAGAGAATGCTCCCTTGATAAGAGCAATTGTGGCCCAGGGAGTTGAGTGGCAGGTGTGCCAGACAGGGCGGTGGGAGAGGCAAGAGATCTTGGTTCTGACTCTGACCCTAACCAGTTGGTAACCTTTGGCAATTACCACACATTCCCCAGGCTTTGCTTATCTATAAAAGGAGGACGTTTTACTGAATGACTGTACAGACTTCTAGCCCAAATTGTCCATTCCACATTTCTTGACTACCCTGAACATGACCACGGCACCTCTGTGCCCTTGAAATTTTACGTTCCGTTGTGTAGAGCCCACACTGGACTCATTCTGCACTATGCTTTGGTCAAATCTTTCTCAGTCATGCATACAGTTGAATCACAAAGATATATATATATATATATATATTTTTTTTTTCATGACTCCAATGGCAAATTTGATTTGTCACTCTGAATATAAATAGAAATAAGTTCCTTTTCTAGGACAGAAGTACATAACAGTTGCTGATAAATTGGAAGGAAATGGCAGTTGTACTCTATCTGTTAAGTGATGATGACTCAGGATTGTTTTCTAGAAAGCTTGGTATACACAGAGGACCATCTAAATCCTTATTACTCTCAAGAAAAGGAAGTTTAGGTTTCTGAGCTTGAAAGGCTGGACAGTTGTTGGAGTATTTTGAAAAAAGATAAAAGAACATCTAAGAAATAAACATGATCTTAATTTCCTCCTTCCATCCAGTGCTGCCTCAGTAGACCACTATCTTCTCTGCAGGGCTGCTCAAAGCACTGTGACTCCCTTGGGAGAGAAGGGGCAGCCTAAGAGAACCTGGACTCAGCAGGAGGACCTGGAGGCAGAGGGGAGCAGGTGATTCTATGAAGCATACTTTCATGAAATCTTCCTGGAGCCCTCTTGACAACCTGCTTCACAGATCCATCCCATGTAAGGCATTGTATTGGAAGCCACATGAAAGAATGAAAAAGAACTCCATTGACCCTTAACAGGCTTGGAACTTGTGGGCAAGACCTGTGCAAATGCTGACAGGACAAGCAGAATACAAGAAGCGCTGTAATAAGACAGAAGCAGATAGATGGGAAAGGAGTTACTGAAGCTCAGTTGGTAAAGAATCCGCCTGCAATTCAGGTGACCCAGGTTTGATTCCTGGGTTGAGAAGATCTGCTAGAGAAGGGATAGGCTGCCCACTTCAGTATTCTTGGGCTTCCCTTGTGACTCAGCTGGTAAAGAATCTGCCTGCAATGCAGGACCCCTGGGTTCGATCCCTGGGTTGAGAAGATCCCCTAGAGAAGGGAAAAGTTACCCACTCCAGTATTCTGGCCTGGAGAATTCCATGGACTATATAGTCCATGGGGTCACAAAGAGTTGGACACGACTGAGCTAGTTTCACTTTCAGGACCTCTGAAGGCTGCATTTTAGCTGTGTCTCAAAGAATTAGATCTAGATAGTGGAGAATGGACAGTACAGGCTGAGGAAATAATATAAGTAAAAGCATAAAGGCATTTCATATCTGTCTCCTCTACTATGTGTGTGCTCAATTGTATCTGACTCTTTGTGACCCTATGGACTGTAGCCGCCAGGTTCCTCTGTCCATGGGATTCTTTTGGCCAGAATACTGGAGTGGGTTGCCATTTCCTCCTCCAGGGGATCTTCGCAACCCAGGGATCAAACCTACTAGTTTGATCCTGCATTTTGTCTCCTGCATTGGCAGGCAGGTTCTTAACCACTAGTGCCACTTGGGAAGCCCACTGTGCCCTGGGCAAATTCCTTAACTTTTACAGCTTTAGTTGCCTTATCTATAAAACTGGGCTAGTAATTCTTTAGGAATTTTGGAAAGATTAAATGAGGTTATAAGAGTGTTCAGTTTATTTATTTATTTAACTCTTATCTTGAGATTTTTATTATTCAGTTAGCACATTAGCTTAAGGTATAGTTCTGCTACTAAAAGGAGGAATATTGAATCATTTATTAGACACAGAACTTGAAACCACTCATTCTCTCCAGTGAACTTCAAACTTCTAGTGCATCTGCAGTCAGGAAATGCCAATCAGTTTTTAAAATTAATGTTTAATGGAGTGTAGTTGCTTTACAATGTTGTGTCAGTTTTTTACCATACAGCAAAGTGAATCAGCTATATTTACACATATATCCCCTCTCCTTTGGACTTCCTTCCTGTTTGGGTCACCATAGTGCATTAAGTAGACTTCCCTGGTGGCTCAGATGGTAAAGCATCTGTCTACAATGCGGGAGACCTGGGTTCGAGCCCTGGGTTAGGAAGATCCCCTGGAGAAGGAAATGGCAACCCACTCCAGTACTATTGCCAAGTAGAGTTCCTTGTGCCACACAGTAGGTTCCTCCCACCCCCAGAGCATTCAGTTTACTACTAGTTTCCTTTTCCTTCTCCCCAAATGTCCCACATTCTCCCATCTTTCCACCTTTGCTCAAGCTATTCCTGCTTTGGGATTTATTCTGCCTCTTCCATCCATGGAATTAGGATCTTTCTTTCCTAGCCCTATTCCTTCCTGGACACAGAATGGAAAGCATAGATTTGCTGCAGGGAATGTCAAACGTGGCTGGTAAGAGATCAGGTTACAGTCAAAGGAATTCTAAGTTGAATGCAAGCTTGTCTAGAGTGGGTATAGTAGGCTGGAGTAATTTTTAAAGATTATCAGCTCATTCATTCATAGAAGATGGGGATCTTTGATCTGGGAACCTGTTTGAAGCCAGAGAGTGATTAAGAGAAACATGGTTCTGGGAATTCCTGGGCAATCCAGTGGTTAGGACTCTGAACTTTCACTGCCAACAGTGTATGTTCAGTCCCTGGTCAGGTAACTGAGATGCTACAAGCTGCATGGCACAGCCAAACTCCTCCCTTCCCCCTGCCCTGCCCCCAAAAAACAACCTCATGGATCATTTCTGCTAGCTGGAAACCATATCTTGCACACATGATCACAGTTGTGGGTGGTTATTAAGAAAGCTGTCATGTGGGATGCTAGAGAAATATATGGGGTGAGGGAGGGGAGAACGGAATCTTTTCTTAAAGGGAAACAATGTAAAGAATAGAAAGAGGAAGATTTATCCCGATGAACGTGCAGGTAGATGTAGGGAAAGCGATTCACATCTTGAGCAATGAGAACAGCATGCATGTTGGTCCCAAATCTAGAAGGACTATGGTGTATTAGAGAAACTGAAAAAAGGGCCAGCTTGGCAGAAGCCAAAAGAGTGAGGGGACTTTAAGTGGCCTGACGTGAGGGTGAAGGGGTTGGCAGGGCCAGGTCACAACTGGTAGCCTTGTAAACACATTAAGGACATCGGATTTATCCTGAAGGCAGTATTGAAATGTTTTGAGCAGGTAAAATCAGGTTTGTATTTTTAAAAGATCTGTATTGTGTTTAAACTGGAGAAAGCAAATGAGGTGAGAAAGCTACTGAATCCTCCCAGTAAGAGATGAGGATGGCTCTGACGTGGGTCCTGGCAGAGGAGGTAGAGAGAAAGGGTGTATTTGGGTTATTAGAAGGTAGAACCTACAAGACTTGATAGACAGGGAATGTGAGGAAGATAGCCCCTCAGATGGCTGATGTATTTTATTAACAGTTATCCCTATTGTGGAAGGAACAGTGAAGAATAACTACAGCACAATGTTCTAAAATAAATGGTAACGAACTTGCAAAAGAGGCTGTGGAGTCGGGGAGCCCCCGACTGAAGCCAGTGGGAGTTGGGGCCATGTGTTTACAGCTCAGAAAGAGCCAACGGGCTGGAGATGGTGATGTGGAATCCTTAGCAGTGCAAGTCTTGAGAAAGGGTGAGAGGCTCTGAGAGGTGCAGCTGGTGGTCAGAGGCAGGTGCCCGGGAAAGGGTGGAAACAGTAAATGGGAAGCCAAGGAACTAGGGAAAGCATAAGAGAGCGTGAGTCCCTAGAAGTCAAAGGAGCTGCCAGCTCTGGTCCATTCAGAGGGCACAATGCAGCTGAAGCCATCAGCTCACCTGTGATGTTACTCATTGCTCCTTCTAGCTTGTTCTGACCTGTTCCAGCCCTTTCATTTTCATCACCCCATGCCCTATTGTACCCCCAGCCTTTTTGTGGCTTAGAGGAAAGCAATCTGATAAAATCTTCCATGTAAAATTTCCAGGACCAAATATAGTGCACCTTGCAGATACTGATGTCTCTTAAAAGAAGAGCTTGGAGAAAGCAAGGTCTTAGGCTGGGCCTGAGAACTGTGCTTGGTGAGGGCTACTGACCCGCTGCTGTGCAGTGCTGTGCTCAGTCATGTCTGACTCTTTGTGACCTGGTGGACTGTAGCCTGCCAGACTCCTCTGTCCATGAAATTTTTCAGGCAAGAATACCAGAGAGGGTTATCATAGTCTCCTCCAGGGGATCTTCCCTACCAGGGATGGAATTTGCATCTCCTGCATTGGCAGGTGGATTCTTTACCACTGTGTCAACTAGGAAGCCTTGCTAACCCACTAAGAAAAGTAAATACATGAGCATTAAGGTGCAATGTAATTTAAAATATTAGAAATTAACATTGGACACCATCACGCTTTATTCAATATTTGGATAAATAATCCTTAAATCCAGCTGAGACTGAAGGTAAAAGAGGAGAGAAATAACGAAGTGCTGAAGAGATCAACTGAGAGTTTGTGTCAGAGGAAGGAGAAAAGACTGAAGAGGTGGGTGGGGTTCCCAAGTTGTGGTGGGCATCGCTAAGTATAATACCTGAACTTCCGTTTATGACCAAGAAGGAACCCCTGGAGTGTTTGGAGCAGAGCAATGCTGCACTGGGGAAATTTCTGACAGTTATTAGCACAGGAAGTGAGTGAAGGTAGAAGCTCAGTCTGCTCCTCCAGGTGAAAAGTGACAGGAGAATGGGCAGAGGGAAGTTGTGATGGGACCGGATGGAGAAAATGGATCAGAGAGGCCCAAGTGGGGAAGGAGGAACGGACCCTGATGAGTCCTGGGTGTTTGAGAGAGAATGAAGACTCTATGGTGACATCAATCTGGACAATAGAATTGGAGAAGTCTGGAGGAGGAAATGGTTTGGGGAGGAAAGTAATGATTTATGTGCTGGACAGTTTGAGTCACATGGGGTGGGCTTCACCTATAGAAAGCATTTCCCATATTTCCCCATTTTACTTAGTTCTGCTTTGTCTGTGGTCCTGAGAATTTCTATAAAACGGAACCAGTGGCCTTTCTTTGTAGAGATGGCAAAGAAGGAATTCATAGAAACAAAGTGAAAAAAAAGGAAGTGACGTATTCTCTGTCTCGTAGGCTTGAGGGAGCAGACAGGATCTTCTGTGTCTCAGTCTAAAATTAAAAAAAAAAAAAAAGTTTCCTGAAATGTAGCCTGAAAGGTGGTGGACTCCACGTCAAAGCTAAACTTTCAGTATTTAAAAGCAGTGGGGGAATGCTTATGTTAATGAATGAATGCTGCTCAGGAAGGAATCATCCATTGAAAAAATGAAAAGGTTGCCTTCTCCATGCCAAAAAGTGCTAGTCTCTCAGTCATGTCAGACTATGCGACCCCATGGACCATAAGCCACCAGGCTCCTCTTCCTCTGTCCATGGGATTCTCCAGGCAAGAATGCTGGAGTGGGTTGCCATTCTTTTTTCCAAGGGATCTTCCCGACCCAGGGATTGAATCCAGGTCTCCTGCATTGGCAGGCACATTCTTTACTGTCTGAGCCTCCAGGAAAGCCTCCAAATTAAAATTCAGTTCCAAATAAATGAAAGGCATAGACATGAAAAAAAAAAAGAAATCATAAAATTATGAGAAGAAAGTAAAGGCAGATATTTACATAATTCTGGGTCTTGGTTGTGGCATGTAGGGTCTTTAGATGGGGCTAGTGAACTCTTAGCTGTGGTATGTGGGGTCTAGTTCCTTCACTAGGGATCGAACCCAGGCTCCCTACATTGGAAGCACAGTGTCTTAGCCACTGGACCACCAGGGAAGTTCCTATTATTACTTTTTAAAACTTCTTTATAAAATAATAATGTAAACTCATTGACTCCATTGAAGCAAATATGTTTTTTTCCTTTTGGTCTGCATTTCAGTTCCTGAGCAGTATTTATGATCCCAGGTTATAAAAACAAATAAGATTGGCTGGATATATACCAGTATGTCACAAACAGAAATATTTTGAATTTTTGATTACAGATATTTTAAATTTTCTTCTTTGTGCTTTTCTTTATTTAAAATATTTCAACCACAAACATATATTACTTTTGTTATACTAAGGAAAACATTTAAAACTGTTTAAAAACATTTAAAACATTAAAAAAAAGTCTTCCCCAATTGCTTATGAAAATTTTACAAAGAGATCTTCCTCTGGCCTTCAGCCCTTGGGGTTTTTCTCTTCTGGGCTTCTGAAGGGGGTGGGTATACCTCTTTTTTCTGTAGCAGATTATTGTATAAAAGTCCCTCCAGACTATTCTTCTCCAGTTGGCCTGGGCCCATGTTTAGCTTTACTTAATATTCTGGGAAATCTTCTTTCTCAGCCCTCATATAATTATAACTATAATTGAGCCAGGCCCTAGAACTCATTACTTCATTTCCATCCTCTTGCCTTTTCTTAATGCAATCTCTTAATGTCTAATTTGGCATTTCTCAGTTCTTGAGTTTCATTAAGCAGAGACCTTAGAAAACTCCTAGTATGTGATCAACCATACCTTACTTCTTAGAATTTTGGAACTGTTTCTTAGTCCAACTCTTCCTCATGGTAGAAGTAAGTACCTTCACCTGCATTTCTTGCAAAGACTAGGGTGATTTGAGAGATGTGGGCACTTGTAGCTTTGTGAAGCAAGCTTCCCTGGTGGCTCAGCGGTAAAGGATCTGCCTGCAATGCAGGGGATGCGGGTTCAATCCCTGGGTTGGAAAGATCCCCTGGAGGAGGAAATGGCAACCCACTCCAGTATTCTTGTCTGGGAAATCCTATGGACAGAGGAGCCTGGAAGGCTGCAGTCCATGGGGTCACAAAAGAATCAGACAAGGCTTAGCAACTAAAACAACAAACAACGACAAACTTTGTGAAGCCGCCCACTCTGCAACTGGACAGCTCTGCNAATATAGTGCACCTTGCAGATACTGATGTCTCTTAAAAGAAGAGCTTGGAGAAAGCAAGGTCTTAGGCTGGGCCTGAGAACTGTGCTTTGTGAGGGCTACTGACCCGCTGCTGTGCAGTGCTGTGCTCAGTCATGTCTGACTCTTTGTGACCTGGTGGACTGTAGCCTGCCAGACTCCTCTGTCCATGAAATTTTTCAGGCAAGAATACCAGAGAGGGTTATCATAGTCTCCTCCAGGGGATCTTCCCTACCAGGGATGGAATTTGCATCTCCTGCATTGGCAGGTGGATTCTTTACCACTGTGTCAACTAGGAAGCCTTGCTAACCCACTAAGAAAAGTAAATACATGAGCATTAAGGTGCAATGTAATTTAAAATATTAGAAATTAACATTGGACACCATCACGCTTTATTCAATATTTGGATAAATAATCCTTAAATCCAGCTGAGACTGAAGGTAAAAGAGGAGAGAAATAACGAAGTGCTGAAGAGATCAACTGAGAGTTTGTGTCAGAGGAAGGAGAAAAGACTGAAGAGGTGGGTGGGGTTCCCAAGTTGTGGTGGGCATCGCTAAGTATAATACCTGAACTTCCGTTTATGACCAAGAAGGAACCCCTGGAGTGTTTGGAGCAGAGCAATGCTGCACTGGGGAAATTTCTGACAGTTATTAGCACAGGAAGTGAGTGAAGGTAGAAGCTCAGTCTGCTCCTCCAGGTGAAAAGTGACAGGAGAATGGGCAGAGGGAAGTTGTGATGGGACCGGATGGAGAAAATGGATCAGAGAGGCCCAAGTGGGGAAGGAGGAACGGACCCTGATGAGTCCTGGGTGTTTGAGAGAGAATGAAGACTCTATGGTGACATCAATCTGGACAATAGAATTGGAGAAGTCTGGAGGAGGAAATGGTTTGGGGAGGAAAGTAATGATTTATGTGCTGGACAGTTTGAGTCACATGGGGTGGGCTTCACCTATAGAAAGCATTTCCCATATTTCCCCATTTTACTTAGTTCTGCTTTGTCTGTGGTCCTGAGAATTTCTATAAAACGGAACCAGTGGCCTTTCCTTGTAGAGATGGCAAAGAAGGAATTCATAGAAACAAAGTGAAAAAAAAGGAAGTGACGTATTCTCTGTCTCGTAGGCTTGAGGGAGCAGACAGGATCTTCTGTGTCTCAGTCTAAAATTAAAAAAAAAAAAAAAGTTTCCTGAAATGTAGCCTGAAAGGTGGTGGACTCCACGTCAAAGCTAAACTTTCAGTATTTAAAAGCAGTGGGGGAATGCTTATGTTAATGAATGAATGCTGCTCAGGAAGGAATCATCCATTGAAAAAATGAAAAGGTTGCCTTCTCCATGCCAAAAAGTGCTAGTCTCTCAGTCATGTCAGACTATGCGACCCCATGGACCATAAGCCACCAGGCTCCTCTTCCTCTGTCCATGGGATTCTCCAGGCAAGAATGCTGGAGTGGGTTGCCATTCTTTTTTCCAAGGGATCTTCCCGACCCAGGGATTGAATCCAGGTCTCCTGCATTGGCAGGCACATTCTTTACTGTCTGAGCCTCCAGGAAAGCCTCCAAATTAAAATTCAGTTCCAAATAAATGAAAGGCATAGACATGAAAAAAAAAAAGAAATCATAAAATTATGAGAAGAAAGTAAAGGCAGATATTTACATAATTCTGGGTCTTGGTTGTGGCATGTAGGGTCTTTAGATGGGGCTAGTGAACTCTTAGCTGTGGTATGTGGGGTCTAGTTCCTTCACTAGGGATCGAACCCAGGCTCCCTACATTGGAAGCACAGTGTCTTAGCCACTGGACCACCAGGGAAGTTCCTATTATTACTTTTTAAAACTTCTTTATAAAATAATAATGTAAACTCATTGACTCCATTGAAGCAAATATGTTTTTTTCCTTTTGGTCTGCATTTCAGTTCCTGAGCAGTATTTATGATCCCAGGTTATAAAAACAAATAAGATTGGCTGGATATATACCAGTATGTCACAAACAGAAATATTTTGAATTTTTGATTACAGATATTTTAAATTTTCTTCTTTGTGCTTTTCTTTATTTAAAATATTTCAACCACAAACATATATTACTTTTGTTATACTAAGGAAAACATTTAAAACTGTTTAAAAACATTTAAAACATTAAAAAAAAGTCTTCCCCAATTGCTTATGAAAATTTTACAAAGAGATCTTCCTCTGGCCTTCAGCCCTTGGGGTTTTTCTCTTCTGGGCTTCTGAAGGGGGTGGGTATACCTCTTTTTTCTGTAGCAGATTATTGTATAAAAGTCCCTCCAGACTATTCTTCTCCAGTTGGCCTGGGCCCATGTTTAGCTTTACTTAATATTCTGGGAAATCTTCTTTCTCAGCCCTCATATAATTATAACTATAATTGAGCCAGGCCCTAGAACTCATTACTTCATTTCCATCCTCTTGCCTTTTCTTAATGCAATCTCTTAATGTCTAATTTGGCATTTCTCAGTTCTTGAGTTTCATTAAGCAGAGACCTTAGAAAACTCCTAGTATGTGATCAACCATACCTTACTTCTTAGAATTTTGGAACTGTTTCTTAGTCCAACTCTTCCTCATGGTAGAAGTAAGTACCTTCACCTGCATTTCTTGCAAAGACTAGGGTGATTTGAGAGATGTGGGCACTTGTAGCTTTGTGAAGCAAGCTTCCCTGGTGGCTCAGTGGTAAAGGATCTGCCTGCAATGCAGGGGATGCGGGTTCAATCCCTGGGTTGGAAAGATCCCCTGGAGGAGGAAATGGCAACCCACTCCAGTATTCTTGTCTGGGAAATCCTATGGACAGAGGAGCCTGGAAGGCTGCAGTCCATGGGGTCACAAAAGAATCAGACAAGGCTTAGCAACTAAAACAACAAACAACGACAAACTTTGTGAAGCCGCCCACTCTGCAACTGGACAGCTCTGCTAGTAGAATGTTCTTGCTTTTGGTGAATGAACTAAAGCCTGTAAGCACCTCTGTGAGTCCCAAGAGGTTGGGGCTGTTGATCCAAGATATATCCGAAAAGATGCATGGAAGTTATGCACCACAGCAGAGCTCTTAAGGAAGGTGAGGACACTGATCCCATGCACCCCCTGCCCCTGCACTCCCGCCAAGTTTTCTCTGGGTTCTCTTCACATAGCTTGTCTCTCAGACCCCTCACTGAGCTGGTTTCTCTCCTCAGTGAAGACTCAGCTTGTCTGCCCTCCTGAAATATGGTGGACTCCTGAGTTCTCCAGGTGTGAAGAGCAGTATGGGCTGGCCTTTCTGCTGCTCACGCTCTGCTCTGTCCAATGGAGCTGAGGTGAACCACATTCTTCTTCTTTTATTTGAATTACAATTTAAAATTTTTTGATTTTTTATATTTATTGAAGTGTAATTAATCTATAATTTTGTGTTAGTTTCAAGTGTGCAGCAAAGTTGTTCAGTTATACATCCATCTATCCTTTTTCAGATTCTTTTCCCCTATAGATTATTAAAAGTAGTGCATATACAGCCAGTAAAAACAATGAAATAATGCCATTTGCGGCAGCATGAATGAACCTAGAGACTGTTGTACTGAGTGAAGTAAGTCAGAGAAGGAGAAATATCGAATGACATCCCTTACAAGTGGAATCTAAAAAGAAACAATGCAAATGAACTGACTTACAAAACAGAAAGAGACTCACAGGCTTAGAGAGTGAACTCACGGTTGCTGGGGGTGGGATGGGGTGGGGGGAGGGATAGTTAGGGATTTTGGTATGGACATGTACACACGGCTATGTTTAAAGTGGATAACCACCAACAAAGACCTACTGTATAGTACAGGGAACTCTGCTCAATGTTATGTGGCAGCCTGGATGGGAGGAGAGTTTGGGGGAGAATGGATACGTGTGTATGTATGGTTGAGTCTCTTCACTGTTCACCAGAAGCTATCACAATATTTTTAATGGGCTATACCCCAAGACAAAATAAAAAAATATTGAGTATAGTTCCCTGTGGTTTACAGTGGGTCCTTGTTTTATATATGCTATGCTGTGCTTAGTTGCTCAGTTGTGTCTGATTCTTTGCCACCCCATAGATTGCAGCATGCTAGGCTCCTCTACGTGGGGATTCTCCAGGCAAGAGTATTTGTGAGGGCTGCCCTGCCCTCTTCCAAGGGATCTTCCCAACCCAGGGGCTGAACCAGGTCTCCCACTTTTCAGGCAGATTCTTTACCGTCCGAGCCACCAGAAGAATGCTGGAGTGGGTAACCTACGCCTTTTCCAGGGAATCTTCCTGACCCAGGAGTTGAACCAGTGTCTTCCTCATTGCAGGTGAATTCTTTACCAACTGAGATACCAGGGAAGCCCCTATTTTATATATGGTAGTGTGTATATGTTAATCCCAAACTTCTGATTCATTTCTCTTTCCCCCATTCCCTTTAGGTAACCATCAGTTTATTTTCTATGTCTGGGATTCTATTTCTGTGTTGCATATAAATTCATTTGTAACACATTTTTATGTTTTTTAATCCTCAGCAACTTTGTCTCTAGGCCTGGTGAAACTATTTGTGTTAAGGATTGGGTTGAGAATGATTGAGGAGATTATTGGGAAACTACAACTCCATTCAGCTTTGGCGGACAGATTTCACATAGGCAGGGGTCCTGAGTGATTAAAGCGTCTGTAGAGAACTAGTTCCTGCACTTCTTGCTGCAGGAAGGAGAACCTGGGCTTTGGAGTCTGACAGACTGATGTTTTCTAGCATCTGAAATGGGGTACCTCTCCTTATAAGGTAGCTGTGGAAATCAAACAAACGGTGAGTTTCCTGGTAAAAAAATAAATACTCAAAAATATTCAAATTCTCTGCTTTTGCATCTGATGCAGTCCTTAAAATATTTGGAAATTTGCATCTCTCATAGAAATGAAATTTCTGTAATATGATAGAGGAAAACTTTATTCACTGATACAATTTTGACCAACCATAAACTTATGCAAATCAATTATCCTAAAGTTTCCCATTTTACAGATAAGAAAATTGAGCCCCTGGGAAGTTGAGTGAGTTGCCCATGGCTACTTAACTGATGTTTTACTAGATGTTCTGTCTTCTGTGCATCATTGTCTCTGTGTCTGTGCCTTTGGTTAGGCACAGTTTAACCCATAGGACTACCAGTTAGTAACTGATTCCATTTACTGGAAGAAGATTGATCAATCAAGCAACAAGTATTTCCCCTAGGCCTGGCATTGTTCTTGGTGCCAAAGAAGATACCGGTGTAACTCTAGTCTCTTTAGACCTCACATCACACCTATAAGAATGTCTGCTATGAAAAAGACTGACCATACCAAGTGTTGATGAATATGTAGAGGAATAGAACTTTCATATTCTACTGGTGAGAATGAAAAATGATACAACCACTTTGGGAAACAAGGTGAGTTTATTCATTTAAACGTTTATTTACCATATGACTCAGACCTTCCACTTAGGTTTTTATTTATCTAAGGGAAATGAAAACATATGTTTATACAAAAGCATATACAAGAGTATTTATAGCAACTTTGTTATTATTTGAAAATGGCAGGGACTTCCCTGGTGATCCAGTGGCTAAGACTCCACACTGCCAGTGCTGGGGGCCTGGTTCAGTACCTGATTGGGGAATTAGATCCCACATCCTGCAACTAAGATTTGACATGCTGCAACTAAAAATCCCTCGTGCCACATACAAAACGTGAAGCAAGCAAATAAGTAAATAAAGATAAATATTTTTTAAAATGGCAACAACCCAATGCCATCAATAAATGAATGGATAAACAAGCTACGGTACATCCACACACAGTGGGAAACTGCTCAGCCACCAAAAGGAATAAACTGATGATATTCATATCTCTGTATGAATCTCAGAATAATTATGCTGAAAGAAGCCAAATGTGGAAGAGTACATGCTGTATGATTTCATTTATAGAAGGTTCTAGAAAATGGAAACTGACTTATGAGGCAGTAAGCATCAGTAGTTGTCTGGTGTTGGGGGCTGGTCGGGGGAGGGGGGTTTACACAGGGGCATGAAGAAACTTTGGGGGTTAATGGAAATGTTCATTGTCTTGATTGTGGGGATAGTTTCACTGGTGTATGCCTTTGTCAAAATGATCAGACTGTACTTTTTCAGTGTGTGCATTTTTTTAAACTGGTCAGTTGCATCTCAATAAAGCTATTAAAAGACTAAACATAAAAAGACAAAACAAAGGTACTCTGGGTCTCACAACTGTGTGGGTGTAAAGAAACTGGAAAAACAAATAAGGACTACTGTATAGCACAGGGAACTCTATTTAATACTCTGTAGTAAAAATGGAGACTTCCCTGGAAGTCCAGTTGTTAAGACTCTGTGCTTCCCATGCAGGGGGCATGGGTTTGATCACAGGTCAGGGAACTAACGTTCTGCGTGCCGCACAGTGTGGCCAAAAACCAAAATAAATATGGAAAAGAATCTAAAAAATGAGTGCATGCATGCATGCATGCTCAGTCGTGTCCAGTTCTTTGCGACCCCATGGACTGTAGCCTGCCAGGCTCCTCTGTCCATGGAATTTTCCAGGCAAGAATATTGGAGTGGAATGCCATGTATATGTATAAATGATTCACTATTCAATAAATCTGAAACTAACACAACATTGTAAATCAACTACACGCCAATAACAATTAAGAAAAAAAAAAAGAAAATACAAAAGCGTAATTCCAGTATCCCTGACTGCTGTTTCCTTCTGGCCAAGAACTCAAAGTCTGCTTCTCTGTCTCACCTGGCTTACCTTAAAGTCAGAGATAGCTTTGACACTATCTCATAGGTAAATCGGCCTGGGAATTATAGTCGCCACGTGGCACTGACGCTGCTCTTGTTGGGAGTGGCTTGTGATGCTTCTTGAGAGCATGGTGCTGGCCCTGCTGCCAGGTGTCAGCAGAGAAAGCTGATGTACAGGCCAGAGGCACGGNCTTTGACACTATCTCATAGGTAAATCGGCCTGGGAATTATAGTCGCCACGTGGCACTGACGCTGCTCTTGTTGGGAGTGGCTTGTGATGCTTCTTGAGAGCATGGTGCTGGCCCTGCTGCCAGGTGTCAGCAGAGAAAGCTGATGTACAGGCCAGAGGCACGGTCCCTCCAGGAGGGGCTGCCCTCTGAGGACCTGCCTATGGACCAGAGTCAAGGCTATTCTGCATCAGAACAGAAGAGAGCAGATCATGTCCCTACCGCCTGCCTCTGTGTCTTTGGTACTTTTTTACCTCCACGTCTCATGGAGTCTCAGATGAAATAACTCTCCCAAGCCCCTTCTCCTGATTTCCGTGCCTGAACAGAGGCACCTACTAAAGAAGAATGCCACAATGTTTCCTCACCGCAGATTCCTGGGCAGATTCTCCTGCCCCAGCATTCAAATCAGCTCATGCCAATGAGTGACTTCCTGCTGCTTGCCCCACCCGTTCATCTGACCTGCCTGGACCAGCTGTCTCCAAGTACTGGCTTGACCTAGGTTTCCACCCGGCCCTCCCATCACTCAGGGCAGGCTCGGTCTGGTTGGCAAACCCCAGACATGAAAGACTTTCCCTACTCCCCACTGCTTCTTCCTAGGCTCCAAATCAGGGAGGAAGGTAAGACAGAGGAGGAAGGGCAAGCAGGAAAAAGTGAAGGAACCAACATGCCTCCTTGTCCCAGAGCCATGGGCCAGGCTGAGTAGGACCCATGAGAAACTTTGAATTAGATGTGAGGTTGGTATTTTTGCTTCCTCTCCTCCCCTGCCAGTTCTCACCATAAAAATCCTTAAACATCCAGAAAAGTTTGAAAAGTAGCCCAGGTTCTTTCTGTAGCACAGGTGATCCAGTGGTTAAGAATCTGCTCGCCAATGCAGGGGACACAAGTTCCATCCCTGGTTCGGGAAGAGTCCACGTGCTGTGGTGCAACTAAGACCGTGTGCCACAGCTACTGAGCCCAGACACCCTAGACACCATGCTCTGCAACAAGAGAAGCCACCACAATGAGAAGCCCCAGCACTGCGAGGAAGCAACTAAACCCACTCGCTGCAGCTAGAGAAAGCCCACATGCAGCAACAAAGACCCAGTGGAACCCAAAATAAAAATAAATGAATTTAAGAAATTACTGTTTGTAATACTTCTCCCACCTTCAGATATACTTGATGTTCCCTAGTTCATTGACACTTTATTTTATAGCCTTTACAGAATCAATTTGTTGTCTTGTATTAGCATGGGAAAAATTATCTGTAGATCTGCTTATTAATTTTTTCCCCTGTTAATGTCATTTTAATTATTGTTTGTTGTTGTTGTTTAGTCACTAAGTCATGTCTGACTCCTTGTTTCCCCATGGACTGTAGCCCAACAGGCTCCTCTGTCCATGGGATTTCCCAGGCACGAATACTAGAGAGGGTTGCCATTTCCTTCTCCACTTTAATTATTAACCAGATGTTAAATGACTATCATGTTGCTCTTCAGAAACACTGAGCCAGGCAGCAACAAATAAGAATTCCCTCACAGCCCTGTCAGCACTTCTAAAAAAAAAAAAACAACTTTACTGAGGTAAAACCAACATATGATAAATTGCACATGTTTAAATTGTGCAATTCATATGTTTAGATGTATGCATGCAAAGCCATCACGACAATCCAGATAGTGAAGGCATTCTTCACTTCATAAGTTCCTGCAGGCCTCTAGATAATTCCTTCTCCCCTCTTTCATTTCCAGCAAACACTGATCTGTTTTCTGTCACTGTGACATTTTCTAGAGTTTTATGAAAATAGAATTGCACAAGATGTACTTTTTTTTGGTCTCTTTATCAGCTTTTAAGCAACCGTCCATATTTTACCCTCTACTCCCTCTTTCAGAGATACTAGATGTTGGCTGGTTCTCAGTTTTCCCACTGCTCACTTAAGGTCAGGTTCCACTTGTCCAACTACTGCTTTCCAGCTTTTGATTTTTTTCCCCCCCGTTGAAAAACTCCTGTGTGAGGCTGGGAACTCTTGCATCTCTGTTGTGAATGTGAACTCAGCACAGGGCATGCCAGGGAGCTGTCTGGTCTTCACCCCCTCCCATTATTGCTGTCTCCTTTCCTGTTCTCTTCATCCTTGTGGGTTTGCGCCTTTAAAGACCCCTTTAATGTTATTTTAGTGGGTTTAGGAACAGAAATAGCAGTAGTGGAAGAGTTCATATCTGCCATCTTTATCTGGAATCTGAGACTGTTCAAATATGAAGATTATTCAAGAGAAAGCTCTGCACTGGCTGGAGGCATCAGAGGGCTCTGACAGCATGTTTGAAGCAGTTGCTGCAGGAAAACAGATGAAAAGATATACTGCATTCTTGGTTTAGAAGAATCAATATTGTTAAGATGACCCTATCACCCAAGGCACTCTACAGATTTACTGCTGCTACTGCTAAGTCACTTCAGTCATGTCCAACTCTGTGCAACCCCATAGGTGGCAGCCCACCAGGCTCCCCCATCCCTGGTATTCTCCAGGCAAGAACACTGGAGTGGGTTGCCATTTCCTTCTCCAATGCATGAAAGTGAAAAGTGAAAGTGAAGTTGTTTAGTCGTGTCCAACTCCTAGCAACCCCATGGACTGCAGCCTTCCAGGCTCCTCCGTCCATGGGATTTTCCAGGCAAGAGTACAATCCCTATCAAATTACCAATGGCATTTGTCATAGAACTAGAACAAATCATTTTAAAATTTGCGTGGAAACACAAAAGATCCCAAATAACCAAAACAATTTTAAGAAAGAACAGAGTTGGAAGAATCACTTTGCCTGACAATACCACAAAGCTACAGTAATCAACACAGTATGGTACTGGCACAAAACCAGATGTATAGATCAATGGAACAGGATAGAAAACCCAGAAAAAACCCATGCGCTTATGTCAGCTAATCTATGACAAGGCTCCCCAAGTGGCTTAGTGTTAAAGAATCTGTCTGCCTATGCAAGAGACACAGAAGATGCAGGTTTGATCCCTGAGTTGGGAAGATCCCCTGGAGGAAGAAATGACAACCCACTCCAGTATTATTGCCTGGAGAATCCCATGGACTAAGGAGCCTGGTGGGCTACAGTCCATGGCGTTACAAAGTCGGACATGACTGAGCACAACAATACAACACACACACAAAAATCTATGACAAAGCAGGCAAGAATATTTAATGGAGAAGATAGTCTCTTCAATAAGTGGTGCTGGAAAAACTGGGCAGTTACATGTAAAGGGATGCAATGTGAACATTCTCTAACACTGTACACAAAAACAAGCTGAAAACAAAATCATTTCATGCTGCCATTTGTGCTGTTCAGACTGCCCGATGTATTGGTTATGTTTATTGTTCAGTAAAAGCTCGTTCCTCCTCCTTGCTTCCCTCTCTCTCCCATCATTCCTCCTTTTCTTCTTTTACTTCACCAGCTGATTTGGGGAAACTTGCCAGGAGGAGAACGTGCCTGCCATGAGTAAGGGCAAGTGAAGACAAATGAGATGATGCAGCTTAGTTTAGGATGGTGTGAAGGTCAAGAGAGGCACCTCAGGAGTCAGCTAAGGGTGAGTCTTCCTGCCAGGAAAAGAAGAGGGAGAAAGGGAGGGGAGTTAAGCCTCTGAGTANGAGAACGTGCCTGCCATGAGTAAGGGCAAGTGAAGACAAATGAGATGATGCAGCTTAGTTTAGGATGGTGTGAAGGTCAAGAGAGGCACCTCAGGAGTCAGCTAAGGGTGAGTCTTCCTGCCAGGAAAAGAAGAGGGAGAAAGGGAGGGGAGTTAAGCCTCTGAGTAAGGGGATTCTGAGCTTCCCTGGTGGCTCAGATGGTAACGAACCTGCCTAAAATGCAGGTTCGATCCCTTCTCCCCTGGAGAAGGGCGTGGCATTCCACTCCAGTATTCTTGCCTGGAGCATTCCATGGACAGAGAAGCCTGGTGGGCTACAGTCCATGGGGTTGCAAGAGTCAGACACGACTGAGTGACTTAACATTTCATTTCTAAAGGGTTCCAGGGCCTGAAGCCAGGAAGAGATTTAGTTTTTATTTTTTGGGCTATGCCACATGACAAGTGGGATCTTAGTTCCCTGACNAGCCTGGTGGGCTACAGTCCATGGGGTTGCAAGAGTCAGACACGACTGAGTGACTTAACATTTCATTTCTAAAGGGTTCCAGGGCCTGAAGCCAGGAAGAGATTTAGTTTTTATTTTTTGGGCTATGCCACATGACAAGTGGGATCTTAGTTCCCTGACCAGGGATCGAACCTATGCCCCCTGCAGTGGAAGCATAGAGTCTTCACCACTGAATCATCAGAGAAGTCCCAGGAAGAAACATTTAAGATCCCAGAGTTTCTGAGGTGGCAGGAACTCAGCTGACGAGGAGCAGCCTGAAGGCCTGGACTTTTTTGGTGACCAGGTAGAAAGTTCCTTCCTCATACAGAAAGACCAAATTGCTGATGAGTGGGTGGGTGTGGAGGGACAGGTTTGGGAAATAGGTTCAGGTAGAGACTACAGAGTTCTTATAGGTGAGTTTTTGTTATTCTAATCTTAGAAAATGGAATCTAAGGCTTCCTGAGAATGGAGGGTGGCTGGGAGCAGGGTCTCTGGGGTTTAGGCCCTGAGAAACTAGGGAGCCCCTGCCCAGGTGTCTCTCAGGGCCTCTGCTGGGGTCACTCCAAAGGTAAGAGGCTTTTAGCCCTGCTAGATAGTATCGGCTGAGAGAATCTTATTATAGCATTTACTTCCTTTTCTTTCCATGAAAGTTTAAAGGTCACCATTTGCTCTTGCAAAGGAAGTTCCACAAATATTCCATGTGCAGCCTCAGAAATAAACAGCACTACATCAAATTCATTGCCAACTCCCTGTTCTGGGGGAATTCCCAAGGAAGTGGAGGCAGCATTTGGGAGAGACAAGATGAAATCAGAGCGATTACTCAGGAGCTGCAGCAGGGACCAGAATTTCCCTGCACGTTTCTCAGGTTCTCATTTGCCAACTCAGCCTAGAGGTATTTCTGTTGACGAAAAAAAAAAAAAAGCTGTGGGTGAAATAATTTATTTTTCAGGCATCGGCCTCCACCCCTGCTTGGCTTGGAGGACTAGTTCCCCTTTGCAATGGCAGAGGAAGAAGGCCCTGGTGTCATTATGGAAGAAAGGGGAATGGGTGGGTATCCAGGCCTGAGTTCCATCCACTTGTAACAGTAAGCAGAGCTGAGTGTCAGCTGTGTAGATATTCTACAGGTTGTATTTGAATCCCCATCTGCCACTTCTGAGGTATTGGCGAGGACTGTGAACGGTTCTGGGACAACCCTCCCCTCTTTGGGGCAGATAACCCAAAGCTCACTTTCTGTGGATGGAGGGTGGGAGGTTAAATGTAAGTTATGCAGCCATACTGCAGGCCAGAGTGTTACATGCCAGAGTCTCATATGTCATTCACCATTTGTGAATAGTTGTGGTATCAGGTTCAAGGTTAAGGCCTTCCTACTAGCTCTGGGGAAACAACATTTCCCTATTAGGCTGAGATACTTCTGAATAGAGAAGCATTTGGAGGGTTGAGGGACTAATGTGTTATTTCCAGATGCTTTGCTTTAAAAATGTAGATTTCTTGGACTTCCCTCGTGGCACAATGGATAAGAATCTGTCTGCCAATTCAGGGGACACAGGTTCTATCCCTGGTCCAGGAAGATTCCACATGCCCCAGAGTAACTAAGCCCGTGCGCCACAACCACTGAGCCTGCACTCTAAAGCCCACAAGCCACGACTACTGAAGCCCGTGTGCTGCAGCTACTGAAGCTAGAGGGCCCTGAGCCTGTGCTCTGCAACCAGAGAACCCACTGCAATGAGAAGCCCATGCACTGCAATGAAGAGTAGCCCTTGCTTGCAGCAGCTAGAGAAAGCTCACGCAAAGCACAGCCAAAAATAATAAGTAAATAACTAGAAATTTAAAAAATGTATACTTCTTACTCAGGAGAGGGAGCATGGTGAGTCAGAGCAGGACCAGAAGGACAAGGACAAAAAGAGGAAGGAGGAATTCAGGGTATTGAGTATGACGGTGTGTATTAATTAAGTTGGTACAAAAGTAATTTGGTTTCAGATCGTGAATTTTATTTTTTATTTTATTTATTTATTTTTAATTTTAATTTTTTTTCCATCTCAAGTGTACATAAGTTCCCAATCTCGAACCCTCCCCCCCACCTCCCACCCCATATCAACTCTCTGGATCATCCCTGTGCACCAGTCCCAAGCATCCTGTATCCTGTATTGAACATAGACTGGCGATTCGTTTCTTACATGATAGTATACATGTTTCAGTGCCATTCTCCCAAATCTTCCCACACTCTCCCTCTCCCTCAAAGTCCAAAGGTCCATTCTATACATCTGTGTCTCTTTTGCTGTCTCGCATATAGGGTTATCATTACCATGTTTCTAAATTCCATATATATGTGTGTTAGTATTCTGTATTGGTGCTTTTCTTTCTGGCTTACTTCACTCTGTATAATCGGCTAGACCGTGAATTTTAAATCATTATAACTAGGTTCAAACACATCTTTATTAATCAAAATAGGAACCATTACAATCAACCCATTTTTGCCAATGAGAAATGAGTTTATTTATTCCTGTAGTATAAAAATCCATGCTTTTGGATTCCATGAACTGATAGAAAGCATTTTCTGCCTCCTGCGGCTTGTGGAAGCACTTTCCCTGCAAAAAGTTGTCAAGATGCTTGAAGAAGTGGTAGTCAGTTGGCAGGAGATCAGGTGAATATGGCAGATGAGGCAACTTCACAGCCCAGGGCATTCAACTTTTGAAGCATTTGTTGTGCCACGTGCAGCTGGGCATCGTCGTGGAGAAGAATTGGGGTCATACTGTTGATCAATGCTGGCTGCAGACATGGTAGTTTTTGGAGCATCTCATCAATTCACTGAGCATACTTCTCAGGTGTAATGGTTTTGCTGGGATTCAGAAAGCTGTAGTGGATTAAATAGGCAGCAGACCCCCAAACAGTGACCATGGCCTTTCTCTTTTTTTTTGGTTCAAGTTTGGCTTTGGGAAAGTGCTTTGGAGCTTCTCAGTCCAGCCACTGAGCTGGTCATCACCAGTTGGTGTATAAAATCCACTTTTCATTGCACGTCCAATCCAATTGAGAAATGGTTCTTTGTTGCGTAGAGTAAGAGAAGACAGCGCTTCAAAATGATGATTTTTCGATTTTTGGTCAGCTCATGAGGCACCCACTTATTGAGTCTTTTCACGTTTCCAATTTGCTTCAGATGCCCAATGACTGTAGAATGGTTGATAGCTTTCTTTGGCAACTTCTCATGTAGTTATAAGATGATGAGCTTCAATGATTGCTCTCAATTGGTCATTGTCAAGTTCTGATGGCTGGTTATTATGGTCCTCATCTTCAAGGCTCTCATCTTGTTTGAAAAACTTCTTGAACCTCCACTGCACTGTACGTTAGCAGTTCCTGGACCAAATGTGTTGTGTATGTTGCTGCTTTATGATCCATTTTGAACTTGAATAAAAAAGAATCCCTCAAATTTGCTTTTCTAACATCATTTCTTTTTTTTAAAATTTATTTATTTTAATTGGAGGCTAATTACTTTGCAATATTGTATTGGTTTTGCCATACATCAACATGAATCCACCGTGGGTGTACACGTGTTCCCAATCCTGAACCCCTCTCCCACCTCCCTCCCCATACCATCTCTCTGGGTCATCTCAGTGCACCAGCCCCAAGCATCCTGTATCCTGCATTGAACCTAGACTGGCTGTTTCTTATATGATATTATATCTGTTTCAATGCCATTCTCCCAAATCATCCCACTCTCTCCCTCTCCCACAGAGTCCAAAAGACTGTTATATACATCTGTGTCTCTTTTGCTGTCTCACATACAGGGTTATTGTTACCATCTTTCTATAGTCTAAAACGGAGAAGTGAATGGCACCCCACTCCAGTACTCCTGCCTGGAAAATCTCATGGATGGAGGAGCCTGGTGGGCTGCCGTCCATGGGGTCACAAAGAGTTGGACACGACTGAGCGACTTCACTTTCACTTTTCACTTTCATGCACTGGAGAAGGAAATGGCAGCCCACTCTTCTTGCCCGGAGAATCCTAGGGACAGCGGCGGAGCCTGGTGGGCTGCCATCTATGGGGTCTCACAGAGTCGGACACGACTGAAGCGACTTAGCAGCAGTAGCAGCAGTAAGTCTAAAACAAATATAAAATAAACAGCATGTAATAAGTTGTTAGCAAAAAAAAGCAAGAAATGAGCATTAAAATGAAGTATAACATAACCACATTTATTTAAGAATGTGTTCCAATAGTAAAGAGCAAATTCAACAATGCAAAACCGCAATTACTTTTGCACCAAACTAATAGTAGGGTAAAGGGGAGATGGCTGAATAGAGGGAGAAATGCTTTCACACTTGCCCACCCCTAAGCCCAACTGATAATAGTCATTTTGTATTTTATTGAAACAACAAAGACAGTAGGGCAGGAACTCTCTTATTGTCCATCTGAAACACCGAGTTCACCTGTCTCTGCTTCTGTTATCAATTGTCATCTTGAACTCTGGCTTCTACAACTCCCTTCATGCCCCAACCCATGGTCTATTCAGGACTCTTTTCTCAGCTACATCATCCATTCCTCCCTCTTTCCCAGGTCTCTTTCTAAGTTCCGACCTTGTGAATAAGTCCTCTTTGACCCCACATCCCTCTTCAGCCACCACCTCACTTCTTTGTGTTCCTGGAGGATTGTAATTCTGCCCTTTCTTCATTCTTCTCCAGTGTGATTTCTGTGGCCACCACTCCCCTGATGCCAAAACCAATCCTTGACCACCATCTTGTAGCTGGTTCTCTGTCCTCATCTGCCCCAATCTATCAGCAGCACTGGACACAGGAGGCCACTCCCTTGTCTTTGAAGTGCTTCCTTGCTTTGGTCTGTGTGACACTTAGGTTTCCTGGTTTCCCTCTTACTTTCCCTCTGCCCCTGGCTGCGCTTTTCAATCACCTTTGCTGGCTCTTCCTCTCCTACCTCTTAATATTGGCATGTCCCAGGCTCAGCTTTGTGTCTGTCTTCTTTAGTCCCAAGCTTCATTTACCCTCTGTGTGTCCACTCCTGGGTTTATATCTCCAGCCTGTGTTTATTTTCTCTGAGCTTCATACTTGTACATCTACCCAAGTCTTTGCCATCATCACTTGAGTATCTAATTGACATCTCAAAATAAACATGCCTGAATGAGAATCTTTGGCTCACCACCTACTTTAAGCCTGCTCCTCTCTTGGTCTTCCTCAGTAAATGCCACCAAGATTTACCTACTTAATCTTAAGAAGTTCTCTTTTCAAAAAGCTTTTTATTGGAGTATAGTTTATTTACAAGATTGAGTTAGTTTTTGCTGTTCAGCAAAGTGAATTAGTTATACATACATGTATATTCACTCTTTTTTAAGATTCTATTTACAGGTCATTACAGAATAGAGTTTCCCTATGCTATAATTAGGCCCTTATTAGTCATCTGTTTTATGTATAGTAGTGAATATATGTCAATCCCAATCTCCTGAAACTTTTTTTTTTAAAGAAACTATGTGATTCACTAATTTTCCTCATTCCCATATCCAATCCACTAGGATGACCATTACTTCTACCTCTGAATTGTATCCAGAATCATTTTTTTCTTTCTTTGTTTTCCTCTAGAGAAATTTGGATGCAACATATTCTGAGCCACCGTATTCCTTGGAAGGTGCAGTAACTTCCTAATTGGTCTCTCAGCTTCCACTTCTGCTCCTGGCCAGTCCATTTTTCACACAACGGTTACAATAATGCTTAAAAAAATGTAAATCTGGTAATGTTATATTTTACTTAACATCTTACAATGGTTTCCCAATAACCTTATAATAGCTCCAAATTCCTCAAAATGATTTATAAAATCTGATGATAGTGGCCATTATCAGTTTCATTTCATACCACTCTCAATGATGTGCTGAAGCCACTTACATCTGCTTCTGAGATGACTCTGTGCATGGCTTTCCAACTTTACATTTATTGATACCATGTTGGTAGCTTGAAGTTGGCCATGATGGAAATATTGACACCTTGGACACTGGTATATGACAAAACCCCCAAATTTTTGTTTTCTCTCAGAGGGTCTCCTCTTTGTCGTGATGCTCCAGCCACACTGGCCTTCTAGCTTTTACTTGAACTGACCCAACAGGTTGCTGCCTTAGGGTCTTTATGCTTATATAAACTTATAGTTCTCTGTCTGGATTGTTCTTCCTTTCCGTGGTTGGCTTGTTCTCATCATTTGGAGCTTAGTTCAGAGTCATTTCCTGGGAGAGGTCTTCCTTGATGAACCTCCTTAATTCTACTGTGTCACTCTGTTTTATTGCTGACACAGCATTTACCTCTAACTGAAGTAATTAATTTAAAAATTTATTTATTTCTTTTATTTTCAGCTGCATTGGGTCTTCATTGCTTCGTGTGGGCTTTCTCTAGTTGCAGCGAGCGGGGGTTACTCTTCTTTGCGGGGCATGGGCTTCNTGTGTCACTCTGTTTTATTGCTGACACAGCATTTACTTCTAACTGAAGTAATTAATTTAAAAATTTATTTATTTCTTTTATTTTCAGCTGCATTGGGTCTTCATTGCTTCGTGTGGGCTTTCTCTAGTTGCAGCGAGCGGGGGTTACTCTTCTTTGCGGGGCATGGGCTTCTCATTGTGGTGGCTTCCCTTGTTGCAGAGCTCAGGCTCCAGGCACCGGGGCTTCAGTAGTTGCAGCATGTGGGCTTGGAAGTTGCAGCTGGTGGGTTCTAGTGTGCAGGTAGTTGTGCAGGTTCTAGTTCTGTAGTTGTGGCGCACAGGCTTAGTTGCCCCAAGGCGTGTAGAATCTTCCTGGACCCAGGATCGAACCCGTGGCCCCTGCATTGGCAGGCAGATTCTTATCCACTGCACGACNACATCATGGATACATTAAGAAAAAATGTTTGAGGGAGTTCTCTGGTGGTCCAGTGTTTAAGACTTTATGCTTGCTTCCATTGCAAGGGGCATGAGTAAGATCATACATGCCTCAAGGTGGCAAGACCAAAACAAATAAATTTAAAAAAAGAAGTTTAAAATTTAAAAAAAAATTTGAGTTTTACTGTTGCCCTGTAAGGAGTTATCATGACATTTATATATTAATAATATCTTAGAATTGCTCTCTAATTGTTTTGGGTATGATTTTTCTTCTCATTTAGATTGTGTTCTTCTCCAAGACAGCGCTGTATTTCTCACTTACTTTTTTTTTTTATTATTTTAATTTTAATTTTATTTTTTTTCATCTCAGGTGTACATGAGTTCCCAATCTTGAACCTCTCCCCCCACCCCCCCCACCTCCCACTCCACATCAACTCTCTGGATCATCCCCGTGCACCAGTCCCAAGCATCCTGTATCCTGAACCGAATATAGACCGATGATTCGTTTCCCACTCGACACCACACATGTTTCAGTGCCATTCTCCCAAACCTTCCCCCCCAACTCCCTCAAAGTCCAAAAGTCCATTCTATACATCTGTGTCTCTTTTGCTGTCTTGCATACAGGTTTATCATTACCATGTTTCTAAATTCCATATATATGTGTTAGTACACTGTATTGGTGCTTTTCTTTCTGGCTTACTTCACTCTGTACAATCGGCTCCAGTTTCAAAACCTTGCTATTTTATTTATAAGGCTAATTTTTGATAGGGCAATGAGAAAATGACTCTCATTTTTTAAATTAATAGACAATTATTTCACTGCTTAAAATATTAAATCTCAATAAATACTTAGCTTTTATTTTAGCATAGTAAATTGTGTTTTCCTTAAATATTTTAAGCTATAAATTTAATATACCTACAAATTTAGTAAGTGATTCTTTTGAACACTTCAAAAATCTGCCAAGGGCAGATTTAGAAATCTAGCGAGTAAAGTATTTCTAAACACCTAAGCAATTTCTATAACTCCAAAAAAAGAAAAAGAAAAATGAAAAAAAATGTAGTAAATCAAGTTCTAAAAATTCAAACACTTTTTACAAACATGATCAAATTTTCTATCTTTCAAATTAAAATCAGAAGCCTAATATCAATAACACATTTCAAATTGGAATGGCAAAATTAATATTTCAAATTCTTTAATGTTTCACTTTTTTAATGGTTTCAGGCACATTAAATAACAAAGACAGTTTACCAGGAGAATCTTAAAACTTATTTCTAAACTTATACCAAGGTGACAAAACAATGGGTCTTATTTATATCATCAGTTCTATACTTTTTTTTTTTTCTTTTAAGTACTTTCCCAGTGTTGTTAAGCCACTTAACAGAGGGGCACAGATCATAGATTAACTGTCTTAGATGGTGTGTAGGTCAAAGATTCTGACCCTGAGGTTCCTGGGTGAAAGATTTAGGAATTTGATTTGGACCATTCACTTGAAAATCTGAGCCAGTTAGTGACCTCTTCTTGGATAACTCTTGACGCAAACCACAATGTAACACACTCAGTCAACCCTTAGTGTTGGAGTCAGGCTGCTGAGTCAGTGGCAAGCCTTCAGATCAGATTTTTTAGCTGTGAGTTGATTTCACAACTAAGCTCCATAGATGTCTTTCAAAGGGCACCCTTACACAATTTTTATCTTAACCGCTTTTCATCTTTTCCCCACCTCTTGTGTATAGACAGAATATTGCCTGTTGTCTGGATTGTAGTTAATATCTCTCATTGCTTTATCAGTTGCAACTTTCTTTACTACCTGAATTTTTCGCCAAGTGTTCATTAATGACTGAGATTCTGAACTCATTGTATTGATTAATGGGAACTTTAAGACTCATATACATAACATTTCAGCATTCTCATGCATTTATTGCCTTGAAAGTCACTGTTGACGGTCGTCATGTAATAATAAGTAAAGAAGAGATGACTTTCAGGGCCTTCTAGAAGTTGGTACGACCTTAAAGGAGGTGAAAGTGTGAAAGTATTAGACACTCAGTCGTGTCTGACTCTGTGATCCAGTGGAACATAGTCCACCAAGCTCCTCTGTCCATGGGATTTTTCAGGCAAGAATACTAGAGTAGGTAGCCATTTCCTCCTCCAGGGGATCTTCCTGACCCAGAGATCGAACCTGGGCCTCCTGCATTGTGGGCAGATTCTTTACCATCTGAGCCATCAGGGAAGCCCAAGCTTTACTGTTGACAGTAAAGCACAATAGTATTTGGGGCTTGGCAGAGGAGACTAGACTATACATACATAGTCGGGGCAGCTCAGCCTGCTGGATCTGAGAGTAAGAGTGAGCCAGTGAAACAGTCCTGCTTAGGGAACCAGGACAGGAGAACCCAGACTGTGCAGGACTAATGACCACAAGGACCTTGACAGCTGGCATCACTGAGCACTCTGAGCTGTCTCATTCAGAAGGCAGGAAAGAGCTGCTTCGTATTTCCATCCTAGGAATGACTGACCTACCTGCTGCTGTTCCCATGTATATCCCTGTACACCTGCGCCAAGCATCACCTCCTCTGTGGGCTACTGAAGGTTTTGGCTCCTGTGATTCTCCTTTCTCTCTCCCCTCTACTGACTGACTCATATAAACCTCCCTGTGTGTTATAACAGCTCTTACCTTAAACATAAAAATCCTTTTATGAGCCCACAGCCCCCTCCAGCTACCTCGGCATTTGTCTGGCCTTCTCACTCCCACTTTTATTTCACAGCAGAACTACTGAGAGGAGCCTTGCCTACTCACTGCCTTCACTTGCTCACCTTCTTTTGGATGTGCTCAGTCACTCAGTCGTGGCCAACTCTTTGCAACCCCTGTCCATGGAATTTTCCTGGCAAGAACACAGGAGTGGGTTGCCATGTCCTCAGCTTTGTCCTTGCTTTTTACTAAAATAAAAGAAAAACGTATTTACTTATTTATTTATGGTTGCACTGGGCCTTCACTGCTGCGTGCAGGTTTTCTCTAGTTGTGGTGAGTGGGGGCTACTCTTCATTGCGGTGTGCAGGTTCTCATTGCTGTGGCTTCTCCTGTTGCAGAGCACAGACTCTAGGACACACAGGCTTCAGCAGTTGTGGTACTTGAGCTCTAGAGCACAGGCTCAGTAGTTGTGGTACATGGGCTTAGCTGCTCCTTGGCATGAGGTATCTTCCCGGAGCAGGGATCGAACCTGAGTCCCCTGCGTTGGCAGGGGGATTCTTGACCACTGAGCCACCAGAGAAGTCTTATCCTCTTGTGTGATGGCCACACACCACTTCTTTCTCACTGAATCCATTGCCCAGGTCCTCATGTACTCAACCTGTCAACATCCTTGGGCTTGGTGGACCCCTCCTTTAATCATTTTTCTCCTGTCATTCTCTTCCTTTTCCTGATTTTTCTCTTCCCTCAGTATTTTCCTCAATGGGAAGCCTTCAAATCAAGCTTTTGAGCTGTGAGTTGATTGCATATCTAAGCCCCATGGACCTCTTTCAAATGGCATCCTTATGCAGTTTTTATCTTAACCGTTTTCGTCTTTCCCTCACCCAATGTAAATGAATAGAAGCTTGCCTCCTGTCTGGATTGTAGTTAATACCTCTCTTTGCAGGCTCCGTTTCTCCCTTTCCAGCTCTCTACGTAGTGCCTCTGGCTCAGTCTTTGGCCACTCTCTCTTTTATAGCCACATACTCTTAGTAGCTGTTCTCATGAGACCCCTGGCATTTCATACCTTTACATGCCAGGTATGTCTGAATCTGAATCTCAAGGAGTATTCCCATTTATATTCTCATAGAAGTTTCATATGAAATGAAGTTTTCACTCCTCAAATGAAACTTGGACAAAATAAGACTTCTGGACCACCCCTCCCCTCGACATATCATTTGTTCCTTCCCAAGTCTTCCCCATTTCCATTAGATACCCCTATTTGCCCACTTAACCAGCTTTCAGATCTGTCAGTTTCCCTTGATTATACTCTTTCCCTCACCTCCCACATTTGCTCCATCCGCCAGTTCTGTAGTCACTACGCCAGAACACATCCTTTCCCACCTTCCCTGCTTTTACCCTAGTCCAAGACACCCCACTCCAGTACTCTTGTCTGGAAAATCCCGTGGGCGGAGGTGCCTGGAGGGCTGCAGTCCATGGGGTCACTGAGGGTCGGACACGACTGAGCGACTTCACTTTCACTTTTCACTTTCATGCATTGGAGAAGGAAATGGCAACCCACTCCAGTGTTCTTGCCTGGAGAGTCCCAGGGACAGGGATGCCTGGTGGGCTGCCTGTCTATGGAGGGTCGCAGAGAGTCGGACACGACTAAAGTGACTTTGCAGCAGCAAGGTAACATTATCTCCTCATTGCCACGGCCTTCCAACTTGTCTTTCTGCTTCCACTCTTAACATCCGCTCCTCTGTCCCCAGGGTTCATTCTTCACAAGACAACAAGAGTGATAAAACCTCTATGATGTCNGCAGAGAGTCGGACACGACTAAAGTGACTTTGCAGCAGCAAGGTAACATTATCTCCTCATTGCCACGGCCTTCCAACTTGTCTTTCTGCTTCCACTCTTAACATCCGCTCCTCTGTCCCCAGGGTTCATTCTTCACAAGACAACAAGAGTGATAAAACCTCTATGATGTCATCCCTTCCGGGTGTAGGATGCTTTGTGTAACATGCTAAGTCCAAACTCCTTACACAGAGACCTGGCCCTGGCCTGCCTTCCTGTCCTCCTCTCCAGCTCTCTCTTTCTCTTTTTATTTTTATAATTTTATTTACTTATGTATTTTTGATGGTGCTCGGTCTTCATTGGCTCGAGGGCTTTTCTCTAGTTGTGGCGATCTGGGGCTACTCTCTAGTTGTGGTGTGGGGGCTTGTTGCGGATCACGGGCTCTAGGGCACATGGGCTTCAGTAGTTGTGGATGTGGGCTCAGTAGTTGCAGTTCCCGGGCTCTGGAGCACAGGCTCAGGAGTGCAGTAGGGGCTTGATGGCTCAGAGGCATGCAGGCTCTTCCTGGACCAGGGATCGAATCAGTGTCTCCTACATTGGCAGGCAGATTCTTTACTACTGAGCCACGAGGGACATCCTCCAGCTCTCTTTCCTTTGCCCTTTCTGTTTCAGTCACATGACCTTACTTTAATGGGGTTCAAAGCAGGCCACCTCCAAGTATGTCACTTAAGTGCACTGATTCTTTTGAAATAAAGTTACTTTGGAAACAGTGTAAGGAGAAGGTTCTGACCCTCCTCTGTCCCCTTGAATGCCAGAAATACATCTATCACGGAAAGATACCCTACCTACACCAGAAGGATGTGAGACATAGGGAATATTAGATAAGGAATTCAAGGCCAAGAAAGTTGTATAAGCAAATAAGCTTCATTACTTCAATAGTCTGCTGCCCCAAGCAAAATCCTCTCTGTTTTGTCAAATTTTCTCAAATTTTCTTTGTCTTACAGGTATAAAAGTTGCCTGGTTTGGTCACTTCTTTGAGCTATATACCTTTGAGGTTCTTGGATTTGTGAAATTAAATTTGATTTTTTTTCCTCTTTTCGATGTCTTCTGTCAATTTCATTACTAGACCAGCTCAAAAGACCCTAGAATGGTAGAGGAGAGTTTTTTCCTCATCTACATCTCATTCATGCCAAACTGATTTACAGCTCCCCTTGGTTCTCTCCCCTTGGCATGCTGTCTCCCCCAGATCTTTGCAAGACTGGCATCCTCTTACATCTCTGCTCAAGCCACCTCCCATAAAACAGCACGTCTCGTTGCACCCACCTTTTATTCTCTATCCTAAGAAAGCTTTGCTATTTTCCTATCACTGGTGTAGATGCTAGAGCTGATGATCCAGCCTCCCCTCCACCCCCATGATAACAGAGAAAGAAAAGAAGCCAGAGGTCAGAGTGGCCCCAGGCCCCCACTTCAGCCTTCTCCTCATCACTGTGCAGCAGAACTTGATTAAGTGCTGTCACTGCCATCATCTGACACCCTGACATGAGCTGCTGTCACTCTTGGCATTGTTCAACCAGTCCAGGCAACACAGCACCAGGGCAACAGCCCCATGAATGGTGGGCAGGATGCTGGAGTGACCTTCACTTCCCATGTTACTTCTGTTTGATCCCTGGCAGATGAAAGGTTTCACACCTGTTGTCTCAAAGGGCTGGTGGGATAGAGGCACAGGGGCTGGAGGTGAGGGGCTGGAGAGAAAGAGAAGCATTGGCCCTTTCAAACAGCCTGTGGGGAAACTCAAGACTTGGAGTTTGAGTTTAACAGACTCAAATAACAATCATAACTCACACCTTGGTTTCCAGAGGTTCCTTCCTGTCTCAGCCCACCTGGGCCCCTCTGTCTCTAGCTGCCCCAGTTGCCAGAAGGGAAATTGTTCTCTGAGGCAGTGATGTCTTTAGTCCCAGGCCCCTGGCACCTTCCTTGTACCTCCCAGTCTTACTTTTCCTTGTCCACGTCCTGCATTTCATGGTTTTATGACCTGCTCTCAGAGAGGGATGTGAATTTTCATGATTGCTTGTGTAAGCAAACAGTCATGCTTCTGCAAATAAGAAAAGCAGTACTTCTGGACTTCCCACGGATGTCACTTGGCCTGCTTCCACACTGCCCATTTAGGAGCCAGGATGTGGGTGGGATGTGATAGGAATTGGGAGGAGGCTCTGACTGTGATCCCACACCCCTGGGCGGGCATCTCACCAGTTTTCTAGATCATCTTCACCCAGGTGTCCAGTTCAACCAGATGGTTCTGAGTACTTCAGCAAGGTTGTACCAGGGAGTGGGGAATGGGTGGGGAGGAGATCTATCCGAAGGCACACAGTCTTACCCTTGTCCCTCTGACCAGGATGCTGGCACAGTCACCCACCCACAACCTGTCTTTCAGACTGGTCATGCTCCCATCCACCACTGTATCTCTTACCTTCCCCCACCTGCTACTGCAGGCCAACCTTACGGGATGAGCCATGCCCTAACCCTATGTTTGGTTGACACAGAATCCAGTGCATCAAATCAAAATCCCCAAGCACTGGCCCCCTACTCTTCAAGNATGGCTCTGGCTAGAATGACTTCAAGTTGGACATGAAATTTTTGCTGGGAAAATTGGTGGGAGGAGGAGGTGTGCTTTTGGGAGCGCAGTGGAGATGGCAGTGACTGGTCCTTTGAACCAATTAAGTCCCCAAAGTGTCATCTATCAAATGATGGTTGTTGTACAGTCACTCAGCAAGTGTCCAATTCTTATGCTATCCCATGGACTGTAACCCACCAGGCACCTCTGTCCATAGCATTTCCAGGCAAGAATACTGGAGTGAGTTGCCATTTCCTGCTCCAGGGGTTCTTCCCAACCCAGAGGTCTAATTGGAATCTCTTGAGTTGGCAAGCAAGAGCCACCACGGAAGTCTCATCAAATGGAAGGACTCTAACAATGTATAATCTGTTGGGTGGCAAGATGGAGGAAAATCTGCAGAATAATTTATTTTTGTGTGATGGGAGTGAAAGCTACATGCATTTGACACTTACATTTAATTGATTTCCATTTATGCAAAATTGTCATGTAGAGCTGTTCCCAGAGGTTCTGGGGAAGGGGGAAAGTTAGTTGTCTTTGAAGTAAGTGATGGCTAGGGATGCCCCAGAAGAGCCTGAGAAGGGCCTTCAGCCCCTGGTATTCACTCACCTCCAGCTGCAGGGTGGGCGTATCACCTTTTTTCACACAAGACAGGTATAGATTCTTGTCCCTGATACCCAAGGCCACAGGAATCTTGTTGTCTCTTTCCTCTCCTTGTACGAAGCTCATGCAGAACACCACTGGGGAGAGGAGAAGGGTCTTGTGGTCAGGGATATGGCACTGCAGGGTCAGCCCAATCCCTGGACCCCAAGCCCAAGACTCGTACAGTATAGCATCCTCTGTGGGAACCGACACTGAGGTTCCTATGGCAACCCACACTGAGGTTCCTAGAGCTTAACAGATAGGGTAATCCCACAGATCATAGCAGCTTCAGTTTCTTGAAACAGGTTTCTCCCTCAAATGGTCTGGGGGTTTCTCAAAGACTTACCATAGTGGCAATGAAAAATCAAGGGGTCTAATTTTTAAAAATGGGAGAAAGCTCTCATGTCCCTGACCGGTCCACAAGAACAGAACAGTATGATCAACATGAAAATTGAGAAAAGAGATAAAGCTGGGCTCCTGAAAGACACTGGGCATGGATCTGTTTCAGGACTGTAAACAGGAAAGTGGGAAGAACCTGGGAAAGGAGTTTAGCTCCAAAAAGTGGTTCCAAAGAAAAGACATGCATTTTTAGTCTTCCTTAGTTATAGCTATCTCACTTAGAGACCCAAAGGTCACGCTCACAACACTGTTCTAAAGAAGCAGGGTTGTCTTGGCTTGGTTGAACGGGGATGCTTTCCCTCAGGGATGCCTCTCTTCAAGGTCAGCACCTTTTGAAGAGAACAGTCTGGCTGTTCCTTTCAGCTGCCCCCTTGGTTACAACCCTGCATATAGGGTTCAGCCACAGTGGCAAAGTGCCAGACAGATTCCTGCAACCCGTGAGCCACTCCTGGACTTGAAACAATGCCAGTGACATGGGCTTCCCTGGTGGCTCAATGGTAAAGAATCTGCCTGCCAATGCAGGAGACATGGGTTCGATCTCTGGTCTGGGGAGATCCCACATGCCACAGAGCAACCAAGCCTGTGTGTCACAGCTACTGACACTGTACTCTAGAGCCCATGAGCCATCTACTGAAGCCCCCTCACCCTAGAGCCCATGCTCCACAGCAAGAGAAGTCACTGCAATGAGAATCCCATGCACCACAGCTAGAGAGTAGCCCCAGCTCACTACAAGTAGAGAAGAGCCCTCACAGCAACAAAGACCCACACAGCCAAAAATAAAGTTAAAAAAGAAAAATAAAAAAGTTGCCAGTGACAGTAGAGAGATATAAGTTCCTGCTGGTCAGTTAGGTTTCCCTCTAAGGAACCATCTGGTTTTGGATGGGAAAGATGTTAGGGGTGAGAGGGCAGAGTTGGGAATGAGGAGGGACAAATTATCTCCTCACCATTCTAGTTTAAACCCCAACAACCGGAAGAAAGAACCCACAGGCAGTTAGGTCATGTCCATCAAACGACCTCTCTCTAACAGAAGCACTGCCATTAAATGGCTTGGCTGGGCAGTGGGCCTGGGCTTGCTGGAGTAGTCTAATTTCTCAGAGTCACCTCTGTTGCTGAGAATTGAATGCACTAAGGGACTCAATGTGGTCCCATTACTAGAATCCAAACAAAACGTTTGCATGTCCTTCCTTATTATTGTTATTTATGTCCTAAATCATATCCGACTCTTTGCAACCCCTTGACTATAGCTCTCTAGGTCATGGAATTTCCCAGGCAAGAATACTGGAGTGGGTTTCCATTTCCTCCTCCAGAGGATCCTTGATCCAGGGATCGAACCTACGTCTCCTACATTGACAGGCAGATTCTTTACCACTGAGCCAGCTGGGAAGCCCCAGCATGTTCTTTATTATATGCAATTTCACTGCCATGGATCATTTTCCTTAATGGTCTGCTCTGTCGAAAATGTAGAGAATTAGCAAGCAACGAGGAGGCCAAGAAAAGAGACAAAGTCCCCAGGTACCTTCTCGGCTCATTTCCTGTGAGAGGAGGTGGAGAGCCTTCAGCACACATGGGCTAGCCAGCACCAGGGATTTTTGCTCTCTGTCCTGGAGTTTGCAGCTTACTGAATGCACGGGTGCGTCACATAGAAGGTCGTCGTCGGATGTTTCGAAGATGACAGGCTCTGAAATGTGGAGCACAAACCTTGTTTAGGGAGATGCCCAGGTGATGATGGGAGGCAGAATTTGTTTCCTTGGAGGACATCTGAGCATGCCTAGCTGGTGCTTGATTCCATCAGTGGAGAAGAAGTTGGGGTGGAGTCAGAACACTGGGCCTGGCACCCTGCGATGTAGGCTCAAATTTCAGCTCTATTACTTGCCGTGGGTGAGCCATGGAGTCGCTTATGTAAAACGGTGGTGGCAACAGATGTGGCCCAACAAGGACATTCTGAGATTCGCAGGATATAATTAAATGAGAGCATACAGAATGGTTGGCTGCTTTGCCAATACAAGTAGTTATGAGGTCCTATTTTAAGAATAGTTTCAACAGCTAAAAAGGAGACTGAAACCATCACCAAGTTGGATTTTATACAGTAGTGTATTGAAATGTAACATTTTGGGTACCATTTTATGCAGGTCTGTAAATTCTGGAAAAGCTTCCATGATTTTAGGATGCATAGCATGATTAGCCGGTTACATCATTATTTCATTAAGGAAGAATTCCTTAAAAAATCTTTTAAGGGAGAAAATCAGTCTGATGGAAGACAAAATGAAAAAAAGACTAGTTTCCACTGAAGAGATGATCAACTGGGTCTCTAGGTGTCTCTGTTTTCCTCTCATTACTGGGCCCTCTACTTTGAAAGGGCTTCAGCCTCAGGCCGAGGGGGGAGGGTGCTAGCTGACTGTTGGGTTATGGCCTCTGAGAAGGAAATGACCTGCGATCTCATGTCTGCCCTCAGCTCTCATTAGGTACCTTCTTCGAAGACGAATGAAAGGATGCTCCTCAGGTCATCATCATGGAAGAAATGTGCGTAGGCACTGTTCCTCAGCTTCTCCATGGCCACGATGACTGACACCACCTGCCTGAAACTTTTGTTGCAGAGCTGGTGAGAAATCTGTAGCTGGATGCTTCCGTCGCCCATGGAGCCGAGGTCCAGGTGTTGGATGCAGCTCTGTGAAGGGACCAAAGAAGTCAGCGTGGGAAGGTGGCTGGGCCAGACAGCTCCCATTCTGACACGCGAGAGGAGGAAGGAGGAGAGTCATGCGTGCTCAGCCACTCAATCATGTCTGACACTCAGAGACCCCATGGGGCCAGGCTCCTCCATCCATGTGATTGTCCAGGCAAGAATACGAAAGTGGGTTGCCATTTTCTCCTCCAGGGAGTCTTCGGGACCCAAGGATCAAACCCACTGCATCTCCTGCATTGGTGGGCAGATTCTTTACCACTGAGCCACTTGGGAAGCCCAAGGAAGAGATAACAGAGCTTCTAAAGATAAACTTTCATCTCTCCGAAACCCAGAGAGGTTAAGTGGCTTATCCAAAAACATAGCGGCCAGTGAGAGGCAGACCCTAAGCCATAATGTAAGCTTTCTAATGCAGTATACAACATTCTTCTAGAATAAATCCATTCTTANGGAAGAGATAACAGAGCTTCTAAAGATAAACTTTCATCTCTCCGAAACCCAGAGAGGTTAAGTGGCTTATCCAAAAACATAGCGGCCAGTGAGAGGCAGACCCTAAGCCATAATGTAAGCTTTCTAATGCAGTATACAACATTCTTCTAGAATAAATCCATTCTTACCTTATCTTTTCTTATACATACCCCACCTAACCATAAACTTGTACCTTCTTACACTATCTTTTTGGAAGTCTAATGCACCAATGTTATGTATTTCATTTTTCATGGCCATGATGATCAGATTTTCAATATGCCTCTGCCCAATCAACAATGTTCTATACAATCTTTTTCTCAAATGCTTTCTCATAAGCATCCTGCAAAAAAGTGGTTACTATTATGCAATAGTTCCTCAATTCAGAGAAACTGTCTAACTAACTGCATTAAGCCTTAACTGAAGTTGCTTGCAAGACATGATAATGGTTTAAAAGTTTGAAGGACAGCTCAAGAGACCTGTAACAACACAGAGGAAAGCTGAGTGGGAAGGACATTCTGCCCAGAGTAGAGGCCTCATGAGAGAGAGCCAGAATGCTGCAAGAGACTGTGGGAGGGAGGGAGGGCTGAACAGAGAAACTGGGCTCCATCTAGGGCTGGAGAAAACCAGTTATGCTGGTTTAAAAATCTTTAAAGAAGGGAACTTTCAGCAAGACAGGAATGCTTGATAAGGCTGGAGGAGGTTGTCACAAACTAAAAACATCAGAGAGAACAGCTTCCTGCTAATTGGTACAACTGTGCTAGCTAGCTCGGCTGATGGCTAGACTACCTGAGAGAGTTATTAGATTACAGAAGTTATTACACTTACAGAAGAGGAGGGACAGCTGGAGGGTCCCTGGGTCACAAAGCGTCGGACACTACTGAGTGAGTGAGCACACACACACAAAGAAACACTCCTCTGCTAGATAAACCTAGCTCCTGCTGGTAATATCTCAGAGCCAAGGATTGCAGGATGCTAGGGTCTCGGACATCATCTTGCTTATGACCCTTATTATTCAGACGAAGATCAAAGGGGTAAAACGACTTGCTCAAGATCCAATGGCAAGTGAATAATTTTCTCGTAACTTCCAAACTCAACTTTTTGTTTACATCATGACTTGTTGTCTTAAGCTCCACTTCAGGGAGCAAAAAACAATCCCACCCTTAAAGGACGCAGACATATTCATTCTCAAGGTCATCTTCCTTGGGTCAGGTTCAGTTCAAGTGATTAATGTAGCTTTATCACTTTTAGAGCTGAACACCTCTCTTAAAAGAAGAATTAAATTTGCTTGGAAGCCTGAACTGTCTTCCTAACACGAGACAGCAAGCACTGTCTCTACTTAAATTCCCTTTCTAAAAGCTTCTGCAAGCATGGCCAGCATCACCAAGCCTCAGCAAAACACTGGTGGCATGGGAGTTGTGGAGTGGCCAGCTTCCATTTGTCTCACTGGAAGAGGAGAAAGTCATTCCATCACAAAATTCCATAGGAACAAGCCAGCCCAGAACACTTCCCTTGAGTCTTTCCTCTGTCAGAGCCCCTCAACATGTTGGGATCAAAGCCCATAGACTCACCTTCATCTGTTTGGGGCCATCAGCCTCAAATAACAGCTCATTCTCGTCACTGTAATAAAAACAGAAAGATTGCTCAATTACATCTNGTCCCTTCATCTGCTGATGGACATTTCAGTTCAGTTCAGTTGCTCAGTCATGTCCAGCTCTTTGTGACCCCACAGACTGCAGCACATCAGGCTTCCCTGTCCATCACCAATTCCTGGAGCTTGCTCAAACTCATGTCCATTGAGTTGGTGATGCCATCAATTTAGTTCCTTACTATTAATGTTCCTGTTGCAGGCTTGGGATTATTACAGCTTTGACTGTAATCTGTGCCTGGCACATAATGGTGCTCCACAAATGTTGGTTGACCAAATGCATGAAAGTCAGGAGTGATCACACCATGCCACTCTCATTGCTTCCATCTTGTGCTAGCTTCCTCTAATGGGGAAGTGTTTCCTTAGAAAAGAATCTCTTTGCATTNCTTGGGATTATTACAGCTTTGACTGTAATCTGTGCCTGGCACATAATGGTGCTCCACAAATGTTGGTTGACCAAATGCATGAAAGTCAGGAGTGATCACACCATGCCACTCTCATTGCTTCCATCTTGTGCTAGCTTCCTCTAATGGGGAAGTGTTTCCTTAGAAAAGAATCTCTTTGCATTAAAAGCAGAGATTCAGCAGTAGCACAATGTCCAGCCCAGAATGAACTCTTCAGCAGTAAATAGGCCCCCCAGACTCTTAGAGCAGGAGAGTGGTTCTGGGCCCAGTCAGGGGTGTTACCCTCTTGGAGAAGCTCAGTTCCTGTCATGAAGGCACAGTGTACACCTTACTGAGTGGTCTTGTGTCAGAACAAGGCCCACCTGCTTCTCTGGGGAACTCTGACCCTTTTATGAAGTTAGTTTTGGGACAGGCAGGTGATGGGAGCTCCCCCCATTACCACAAACAGGTGATCTAGGTCTCACCAGAAATACCCTGGAGGCAAATTTCTGGAAAGATGCTCCAATTTCTCCAAAAGGACAATTTTGAAGTGTTTCTTGAGGGCTTTTCAAATTCCTCTGAAAATGCAGGAATTCTAGGAAGATGAAGTCAGAGCTGATGACAAGTTGGGGTGAGAAAGTTTAGGTCAGGTCAGGTAAGGTAATGTCTTTCATTCATTCAACATACTAGGTACCCAGTTTGATGTGTTCATGTGTGTATGTGTGTGTATGCACAGAGGAAGGGTAACACAACTACACAAGACATGATGGCTGTCCACAAGGAGTTTTTGCAAACATCCACAATTTTAGATGAAGTATGGCAGTGCCGGGGCAGATATAAACTGTCATGAAGCTGTCGTCTCCCTTTCCTCTCCACACTCAGGGACACGGCCAGGCCAGATGAGGGAGAGAAACACCTTCCAGCTCTCTGTGGACTGCATATGCTCCAGGCTGCACACCGGGCTGCTTTTGGGGGACTTGTGGGCTTTGGTGGGAACAGTCATTCAGTGCAGGGCAGGGCTGAGGACCTGAGAATGCCAAGAAAGGAGTGGGGTGAGCATCCCCCCACTCTGGACAAGAGACTGTGAGGAAGAGCAGCGCTGGCCTTGGCAATATGGTGTCTGGAGAAACTACAAAAGGCTTCGGGTCCTACTGTATAGCACAGGGCATTCTGCTCAATGTTATGCGGCAGCCTGGATGGAAGGGGTTCTGTGGGACAATGGATATATGTATATGTATGTCTGAATCTCTTTGCTGCCCACCTGAAATTATCACAACATTGTTAATCGGCTGTACCCCAATGCAAAATTTGTTGTTGTGGTTCAGTTGCTCAGTTGTGTCCTACTCTTCATGATCCCATGGACTGCAGCATGCCAGGCTTCCCTGACATTCACTGTCTCCCAGAGTTTACTCAAACTCGTATCCACTGAGTCAATGATGCCTCCTAACCATCTCATCCTCTGTCGCCCCCTTTTCTCCTGCCCTCACTCTTTCCCAGCATCAGGGTCTTTTCCAATGAGTCAGCTCTTCACATCAGGTGGCCAGATTATTCGAGCTTCAGCTGCAGCATCAGTCCTTCCAGTGAATATGCAGGTAGAATTCCTTTAGGACGGACTGGTTTAGGATCTGCTGTATACTGACAATCGAAACCAGCTGTATTTGCATTGGGTCCTCAGGCCAGGGTATGTGATGAACAATTACTGATCAATTGGGAATTAATCAGACCATCCTTTGCAAGTTCTGGATGGCTGATTCTCTCTGGATTCTGTTTAGGTTTTACTCCTCCTTCTCCAAAAGATGAAGGCCCTGGAAAGTTAGTACAATTCAATTCAGTGCCTCTGAGTGGGTGGCTTATGTCCCTGGGACCTGCCAGGGAGATTGTACTGCTTTGGCTGGTGGGGCAAGTTTCCCTGCCTCTCTCAGTTCCGCATGGGAGTTCCTTCTAAAATTGCTTGCTCAGTCAAGAGTGACCTTACCCAATAGGGTCCTACTTCACAGGGGCTTAAGGCACTGTGATATCTTGATCAAGTGTCTCCTCCTGAGCTCCCCAGGGCAGCTGATGGCCGAGGGACCAGTCCAGCCCAGACCCAGCAAAGCACAAACTCTCATGCAGGTACTCAACTTCCGGCTCAATATCCTCCCACCCACGCTGTATGTTCAGATGGAGAGAGCATGAGGCGCTCCACTGTGCCCCCGGGGAAACCCCAGAACTGTGAAATCTCAGCGTCAGCCAGGGCCCACGTTCTTCACACAGTTCCTGCCACTTGAAATCAGTCCCCTGCCTGTTGTCTTTTTTTTTTTTTAATTTAATTAATTAATTTTTGGCTGTGCTGGGTTTTCATTGCTGCCGAAGGGCTTTCTCTTGTTGCAGGGGTGGGTGGACTTATTGCAGGGGACAGGTTCTAGGGCATATGGGCTCAGTAGTTGTGGCACATGGGCTCAGTTGCTCCGAGGCATGAGGGGTCTTCCAGGATCAGGGATTGAACCTGTGTCTCCTGCATAGGCAGGTGGCTTCTTTACCTCAAGACCACCAGGAAAGCCCTGCCTGTTGTCTTTTCTATAAATGACTTTGTTGACAAGGGGACTAGCCCAGTGTGAGTGGAGATGGAGGGAAATGGGAATACACTCTCAACATTTCCTCTGAATCCACAGCAGCCAGGCTGGCTGAGCACATGTGGTTTTGTCAGACCCCTTAGCTTTTATGTTATCTTGTAGATACCCAGCTCTCAAGAGTTGGCTGGTTTCTGTGAATTCCAGCAAGTTCCTTAACTCTTTCTTTCCAGAGGAAGATTTCCTAGGAGATATTATTTTAAAGCATCAAGAGTACGATCGGATTCACCCCAGGCTCCCGTTGTCACAGGACAGGGAGATTTCCTCTGACTTCTTTTAAGTTCTAAGTCATGAGAAAGCAAGCCTACTAACAAGCAAACAGACTCGTTACATGGCTACTCAGAACCAAACCTTTCAACTTAGTCACCCCAGGTGACAAACGTCCTTCTTGGTTACTAGGGAGCTGCTTCGGGGGTGACAGTTTGGGGACATGGCTGACCCTCCCCACCAGTCTGTAAGCTCCTAGGGGGGCATGACACAAGTGTCCACCTCGCCTTCTCCTGTGACACCTTGCTTAGGGCAAGCACTCAGTGAACCGGCTGAGTTATCACTGAATAAAGGATTCCAGGAGGCACTCAGTGAGTGAGCTGGAAAGACCAAGGAAGGCATCAGATACAGTGCTGCCCTCCTTGTCCTGTCTGCAGATGTCATTCCTTTCCTAGTGAGGAGTTTTCCCTTCCTTCTGAGAGTGACCTCATTTCCACTGCTGCCATTGAATCTCCGACTGTATAGATAATCCAACAGGGATTGTTGGTTGTGAGTGAGTGCTGTGCTGTGCTAAGTTGCTTCACTCGTGTCCAACTCTTTGCAATCCTGTAGCCCACCAGGTTCCTCTGTCTATGGGATTCTTGAGGCAAGAATACTGGAGTGAGTTGCCATGCCCTCCTCCAGGGGATCTTCCTGACCCCGGGATTGAACCCACATCTCTTAAGTCTCCTGCATTGGCACATGGGATCTTTATCACTAGCACCACCTGGGAAGCTCTATGAGTGAGTATGTGCGCTTTAAGACTGGAAAACATGAACTGGCAATAGTTATTCCTAAAGAGCTCACTTGACCTGGGGCTGCAGTGAACTTGGGGAGGCCTGTTGCCCAGTGTGCACCACTGCTCCTTTGTCTTGTTAGTTCCCTGAGACTTTTGACTGAATGGATCCCCAAGTAGGCTTACTGCACAGGGGCTTCCGGAGGTCTCCCCCATCCCTCATAATTTAGCCTCCTCCTTTCCCAAGGTCTTCATTACCTTCCGTGTAGCATTTTCAGTGCTGCTAGAAGGCAATGGCACCCACTCCAGTACTCTCGCCTGGAAAATCCCATGGACGGAGGAGCCTGGTGGGCTGCAGTCCATGGGGTTGCTAAGAGTCGGACACGANCCCATCCCTCATAATTTAGCCTCCTCCTTTCCCAAGGTCTTCATTACCTTCCGTGTAGCATTTTCAGTGCTGCTAGAAGGCAATGGCACCCACTCCAGTACTCTCGCCTGGAAAATCCCATGGACGGAGGAGCCTGGTGGGCTGCCGTCCACGGGGTTGCTAAGAGTCAGACACGACTGAGCAACTTCACTTTGACTTTTCACTTTCATGCATTGGAGAAGGAAATGGCAACCTACTCCAGTGTTCTTGCCTAGAAAATCCCACGGACCGGGGAGCCTGGTGGGCTAGAGTCTCTGGGGTCTCACAGAGTTGGACATGACTGAAGCGACTTAGCAGCAGCAGCAGGAATACAAAGATGGGTTAAAGATGGTTTAATCAGGCAACATGGGCTTCCCTGGTGGCTCAGTGGTGAAGAATCCGCCTCCAATGCAGGGAACGTAGGTTCAATCTCTAGGTTGGGAAGATTCCCCTGGCAAATGTTGCAAAGAGTTGGACATGACTGAATGACTGATATTTCCACTTACTTATCACCTTGAATACAAGAAATTAATACTCCAGGCAGAAGAAGCCCTGCTCTGGCCACCCCCAAGGTTGGCTGCCTCTTGGAAAGGCTCCATTTCAGCAGTCATGCATGCAGCCTTCCTGTCCTCTGCCTACAGCATTCCTGCTTTCTCACTCCCACACTCGCAAAGCACCAGTTATTCACCCTTATCAGACCCTCTAGCCAATGGACATCCTTCCTCTCTATCTGCCCCCTCTACTTTTGCTTCCTTTTCCACCCAGTTTTATTTCTAGGCTCGATCTTTGCAACCATTTCCTTGACGGCCTTCTCAGCAGACTTCCTCTTTTTCCTTCCTTGTATACACGTACATGTTCAGTTGCTCAGTCATCTCTGACTCTTGATGACCCCGTGGACTACAGCCTGCCAGATTCCTCTGTCCATGGGATTATCCGACAAGAATACTGGAGCGGGTTGCCATGTCCCCCTCCATTTCTTCCCTAGCACTCACTAGACAACACCTCTGAGCTGGTTGTATTCATGGTCTGCCTNACTCTTGATGACCCCGTGGACTACAGCCTGCCAGATTCCTCTGTCCATGGGATTATCCGACAAGAATACTGGAGCGGGTTGCCATGTCCCCCTCCATTTCTTCCCTAGCACTCACTAGACAACACCTCTGAGCTGGTTGTATTCATGGTCTGCCTCTCCATCGGGGCTGCTGGGGACTGTTGGAGAAAACTACTTGGCCTTACATACGGCTGTGCCCTGGATGCATGGGTTTCACCACCACCCACTGCTCTCTCATTCTGCTCAGTCATCCTATGAAGCCTTCCTTGGCGTCTGTGCACAGCAGCAATATCCTGATTCCATCACTCGCATGCTCAGTCCTTGAAAATAAATCTCATCATCTGAAAGTCCGCTCAGCATCTCCCACCACACTGCCAGCTGCATCCCACCCACACCCACTATGCTCTTATTCCCGGAGTGGTACAGGCTCTTTCTTTTCCCCAGGTCCTGAACATCCTGACTCATTGTTATTTATTTATTTTTGGCTGTGCTGGGTTTTCATTGCTGTGTGCGAACTTTTCTCTAGTTGCAGAGAGCANGGAGTGGTACAGGCTCTTTCTTTTCCCCAGGTCCTGAACATCCTGACTCATTGTTATTTATTTATTTTTGGCTGTGCTGGGTTTTCATTGCTGTGTGCGAACTTTTCTCTAGTTGCAGAGAGCAGGAGCTACTCTCTAGTTGCAGTCTATGGGCTTTTCATTGCAGTGGCTTCTCTTGTTGTGGAACACAAGTCCTAGGTGCATAGACTTTGCAGCTTGTTGACTCTAGGGTGTGGAGATTTCAGTAGTTGTGGCACACTGGCTTAGTTGTTCTGTGACATGTAGAATTTTCCTGGACCAGGGATTGAACCTGTGTCCCCTGCATTGGCAGGCAGATTCTTATCCACTGAGCCGTCAGGGAAGTCCCTGACTCATTATTATATAATAAAAAAATTTATCTGAACTTTGTCCCAGATTTCTGGCAGGGTGCTTCTGAAACCCTTGGAATTTCCTCAGTGACAGATAATGATCTGACTCATGGCAGGGCGTCTGAGAGTTTCATGCTGGTGTCTGGTCATCAGAAGGACCAATTTGATAATTAGAGGGCTGGGGCTGGGAGACACGATATCAGTCCTTTCTTCTGGCCTCCTGGGATGAGAGGGAGGCTGGGGCCTGAGTTCAGTCACATAGCCAATGGTTAAACCCAGCATAATTGTGTAATAAAATCCCCCCCAAACTCTGGACCCTGAAGCTCGGAAAAGCTTTCTGGATGGGACACACAATGGTGCACTGGGCAGATGAGGCATCCTGACTCACCAGGAGAAGACATGGAAGCTCTGTGGTCCCTCCCAGACCTTTCTCCAGATGTCTAGTCATTTGGCCCATCTTCCTGAAATATACAATAAAATTATAATACTTTACACCACAATTGTTGTTCAGTCGCTCAGTCATGTCTGACTCTTTGCAACCCCGTGGGCTGGCTGCAGCATGCCAGGCTTCCCTGTCCTTCACTAACTCCCAGAGTTTTCTCAAATTCATGTCCATTAAGTTGATGATGCCATCCAACCATCTCATCCTCTGTTGCCCCCTTCTCCTCCCTCGCTCAATGTTTCCCAGCATCAGGGTCTTTTCCAATAACTTGGCTCTTCACATCAGGTGGCCAAAGTACTAGAACTTCAGCTTCAACATCAGTTCTTCCAAGGAATGTTCAGGGTTGATTTCCTTTAGGATTGATTGATTTGATCTTGCTGTCCAAGGGCCTCTCATATAATAACAATAATAGTACTTTCCTGAATCCTGTGAATCTTTCCCATGATTTATCCAATCTGAGGGGGTCATGGGAACTTCTCAGTTTACAGCCACTTAGTTGCAAGTTGGTGGCCTGGGGACCCCTGAAGCACAGCTTGTACTGGAAGTAAGGGATGGTGCCTTTTAATTTGTGGGGTCTGCACTGACTCTGGCGGATTATTACTAGAGCTGAATTGAAGTACACTCAATTGGGATTCACATGGGATACCCATCTTCTCAAAGACCTTGTGGTATTGATTTTTCTCATCTTCAACCATTTGCTCTCTGCAACTCCATCTCACCAGCCCCACTCATGTCTTGCTTTTCTAAAACAAAACAAAGGAAGACAACATCTTTCCTCTCCTCTCTGCCTATTGCTTTTTTTTTTTTGAAAGAGTGCCTTCCCTTGCTTCTCCTCCAACTCTTCAACCCTCAATGGCTTGCTGCCTCTCAGATGGAAACTTCTCTCAGAAAGGTCATCCTTGGCCCACAGCTGATGGACAATTTTCTGCCCCCTTCCTTTAAAAGAGTTATTTATTTAATTTTTTGGTTGCACTGAGCCTTTGTTGCTGCATGGGCTTTCTCTAGCTGCAGCAAATAGGGACCAGTCTTTGTTGTGGTGTGTGAGTTTCTCACTGTGGTAGCTTCTCTTGTTGCGGAGTACGGGCTGTAGGTGCGTAGGCTTTGGTAGTTGTGGCCCTCTGGCTTAGTCGCTCCACAGCATGTAGAATCTTCCCAGACCAGGGATAGAACCCATGTACACTGCACTAGCAGGCAGATTCTTATCCACTGAACCACCAAGGGAAGTCTTCCCCTCCCCTTTCAAATTTGACTTCTCAGCAGTATTTCATATTATTGACTATTTTCTTATCAACTATAAACCCCTCCTACCCTAGCTTCTTCAAAAGCAGAGACATTACTTTGCCAACAAAGGTACATCTAGTCAAAGCTATGGTTTTTCCAGTGGTCATGTATGGATGTGAGAGTTGGACTGTGAAGAAAGCTGAGTGCCAAAAAATTGATGTTTTTGAACTGTGGTGTTGGAGAAGACTCTTGAGAGTCCCTTGGACTGCAAGAAGGTCCAACCAGTCCATTCTAAAGATCAGTCCTGGATGTTCTTTGGAAGGGCTGATACTAAAGCTGAAACTCCAATACTTTGGCCACCTCATGTGAAGAGTTGACTCATTGGAAAAGACTCTGATGCTGGGAGGGATTGGGGGCAGGAGGAGAAGGGGATGACAGAGGATGAGATGGCTGGACGGCATCAACAACTCTATGGACATGAGTTTGAGTGAACTCCAGGAATTAGTGATGGACAGGGAGGCCTGGAGTGCTGCAGTTCATGGGGTTGCAAAGAGTCAGACATGACTGAGCAACTGAACTGAGCTGAACTGAACCCTAGCTTCTGCAATACCACATTGATTTTCCTTTGTCCTATTTTTGAGTTTATTTAATTATTGAATTTATTTGGCCACGTGGGTTCTTAGTTGTGGCACGTGGGATTTTTGTTGTGTTATCAGGATTTTTCCCTGTGGCCAACAGCTCTCTAATTGCAGTGTGTGGGCTTAATTGCCCTGTGGCATGTGGGATCTTAATTCCCTGACCAGNGGTAAGGAAGATCCCCTGGAGAAGGGAACGGCTACCCTGTCCAGTATTCTGGCCTGGAGAATTCCATGGCCAGTGTAGTCCACGGTGTCGAAGAGTCGGGGGAATGTCTGAGCATCACTTTCACTTTCTGCTGGGGAGAAGCTGCAGGAGGATGTAGAACATGAGTCTTGTTTCTTGCCGATCCCCAGAGCCCCAAATAGTCACTGATACCAGTAAGGGATCTGTGACTAAACAAATGAATAACTAACTCAGTGACTGAAGGTAGAAACAAAGTAGCATGGGCGTTTAAAGGGAGCAAGAGATACCTTTGAAGGGATGAAGGAAAAAAAGTAGGATAGTGGTTCTCAATCCTGGATCCACAAGGGAATTCCCCAGAGAGCATTAAAATGCACTGTGGAGAGACTTCTCTGGTGGTCCAGTGGCTAAGGCTCCATACTCCCAATTCAGGGGTCCTGGGTTCAATCCCTGGTCAGGGAACTAGGATCCCACTTCGTGCAACTAAGATCTGGGACAGTCAAATAAATTCATTAAATAAATAAAAATAATTTGAAAAATAAATAAAGGGGAAGGGGAGGGAAGACATGCTGGGGAGAGGGACCAGTAGAATGGGTAGAGAGTGTGAAGAAGAGAGTAGTGAGGAATCTGCCCTGGGAGAAAGGTGGGTGAACAGATGTCAAGGGGATGATTTCTCAGGGATCCCCGTGGACACAGGTGCTCCTCCCAGTCTCCAACTCAGCCATCAGTGAGCAAGGGTTCCAGGTTCTCTCCTTCACTTCCTTGTNGAGTGTGAAGAAGAGAGTAGTGAGGAATCTGCCCTGGGAGAAAGGTGGGTGAACAGATGTCAAGGGGATGATTTCTCAGGGATCCCCGTGGACACAGGTGCTCCTCCCAGTCTCCAACTCAGCCATCAGTGAGCAAGGGTTCCAGGTTCTCTCCTTCACTTCCTTGTTCCAGGAGCAGAATAGTGACTGATATACAGGAGGAGAGTGGAGGCAGCACGATGGGGAGTGAGGGTGCAGAATGCAAAGACGGAGGAAGAGGCTTCCGTCCCAAGGGGAGGAAGACTGGGGCTCCAGAGAGGCCTGTGGGTGATGCTAGACTCCACCTTAGGTCAGGTAGGAAGTATTTCTGTGAAGAATGACGTGGAGTGTTGTAGAAGCAGCCAGCTCTATTCAGCTTCCTGAAGTGCCAAGCCTTTTAGATGGCTTTTAAAAGCCGTTTAATGGTGTTTTCCCCTTCATGGATCACAGCCTTGTCATGGCAAAGGGGCTATGGTTTTTCCAGTAGTCATGTATGGATGTGAGAGTTGGATCATAAAGAAGGGTGAGCACCAAAGAATTGATGATTTTGAATTGTGGTGCTGGAGAAGACTCTTGAGAGTCCCTTGGACTGCAAGGAGATCAAACCAGTCAATCCTAAAGGAATCAGCCCTGAATATTCATTGGAAGGACTGTTGCTGAAGCTGAAGCACCAATACTTTGGCCACCTGATGCGAAGAGCTGACTCACTGGAAAATTACCCTGATGTTGGTAAAGATTGAAGGCAAAAGGAGAAAGGGGTGACAGAGGAAGTGATGGTCAGATAACATCACTGACTCAATGAACATGAATTTGAGCAAACTCCAGGAGACAGTGGTGAACAGAGAATCCTGGAATGCTACAGTCCATGGGGTTGCAAAGAATCAGAAATGACTTAGCAACTGAACAACAACAACAAATGGAGTTTTATCTGGTGTTCAAGTTCACAGACAACTAATATAGTAACAATGGGAAACTATTTGAGAAGGCTCAAGGGAGTGGCCTGTAAGTTCTGTGTTGTTATATCAGGTGGCTTAGGGTGAGTTCAGACTTGGATCTTTGCACACCTGGCACAATCACCTGGCTGTCCTAAAGCATCTTCACCTTAACATGCCTTACACTGAACCTTGATATTTCTTCTCAACCTATCCCTACACCCAGCTCCTAGCTCTCACCAAATGGTACTCCAATGACCGAATACTTAAGTAAAAGTCTTAGTATTCACCCTGAATTTCTCCCTGTCTCTGTTCTGTCACCCCATTTGATCCATCAGAGCTTCTGGCAGGCTCTCTCTCTGACATAAATCCTCCCTGTGTGTTGCCAGTTCATTCCAACCACCTCTCAAGGGACTCCTTTCAAGTCTCTTCCAAGAACCTTCACTGCTCAAGACAGGCACGCCTGTAAATGCAACCAGGAGACTTAAACGGTAACCAATACAACTGGGTGGAGTTACACTTACAAGTTATTCTTCCTTGAACAATAAACAAACATTTGCTATTTATATAGGGAAACATGCCATCTTTCTTCTCATGCCAACTAACAGACGTTATTAGTTGACGAAATCTGCTGATACCACCAGTACTATTTTTGAATGCTCAACCTGAATTATTCTCACTGTCATATATGAGAGTTATTCTTGGGGAAAGGTAATTGAGTTTTCCAAAGCAAATGGAAATTTGAGGTGTGCCTCTGGAGCATGACTCATGGAATCAGATTCTTAGAGGGAGCTCAGCATGCCTCCAGGTGACTGTAAAGGAGCTTGGATAGCTGTTACGGGGAGTGGTTGACCTTTGCTGGAGTCATCAAGGTTGAAGTTTGGTTTGTTTACCTAAGTGTTCCTTATCTGATTAATAAGAATCAAATTCATAGGGGTTGATTAATAAGCTAGAACGTCAGTGTATCACATTTATGGTGAAGGCCATATCTACAATAACTGTATGTAGTCAAGTTCATATCAGGATGAGATTTCTGACAAATACGTAACATAGGTGAGGGGCTACCCTGGTGGCTCAGTGGTAAAGAATCCACCTGCTAATGCAGGAAACAGGAGAGTGATCACTGATCCAGGAAGACCCCACATGCCACGGAGCAACTAACCCTGTTTACCACAACTATTGAGCCTGTGCTCTAGAGCCTGGGAAGCACAACTACTGAGCGCAAGTGCTGCAGCTACTGAAACCTGAGCACCCTGGAGCCTGTGCTCTGCAACAGGAGAAGCCACTGCGGTGAGAAGCCTGCTCACAGCAGCTGGAGAGTAGCTCCGGCTTGCTGCAACTAGAGAAAAGCCCCCGTAGCCAAGAAGACCCAGCACAGCCAAAAGAAACCTAACTAATAAATAATTAAAAGAAAATAGCATGTGAGAACCACTGGACTGAAGTTTAGATTTTCCTGGAAAATTGTGATTGCCATTGACATACTTTTCTGCAGACTGTGATTCTCATGCCCCTAATATTAAAAGATGTGTTCCCATCAGTTGCTTCACTTCCCGTTTTCTTTTTAAAACCTTAATCAGTAAGTCAAGTGGGCCTGAGGAAGCATCGCTATGAACAAAGCTAGTGGAGGTGATGGAATTCCAGTTGAACTATTTCAAATCCTAAAAGATGATGCTGTACAAGTGCTGCACTCAATATGCCAGCAAATCTGGAAAATGCAGCCGTGGCCACAGGACTGGAAAAGGTCAGTGTTCATTCCAATCCCAAAGAAAGGCAGTGCCAAAGAATGTTCAAACTACTGCACGATTACACTCATCTCATATGCTAGTAAAGTAATGCTCAAAGTTCTCCAAGCCAGACTTCAACAATATGTGGACCGTGAACCTCCAGATGTTCAAGCTGGTTTTACAAAAGGCAGAAGAACCAGAGATTGCTAACATCCACTGAATCATCGAAAAAGCAAGAGAGTTCCAGAAAAACATCTATTTCTGCTTTATTGACTATGCCAAAGCCTTTGACTGTGTGGACCACAATAAACTGTGGAAAACCCTGAAAGAGATGGGAATACCAGACCTGCCTCTTGAGAAATCTGTCTGCAGATCAAGAAGCAGCAGTTAGAACTGGACATAGAACAACCAGACTGGTTCTAAATCAGGAAAGGAGTATGTCAAGGCTGTATATTGTCACCCTGCCTATTTAACTTATATGCAGAGTACATCATGAGAAACACTGGGCTGGATGAAGCACAAGCTGGAATCAAGACTGCCGGGAGAAATATCAATCACCTCAGATATGCAGGTGACACCATCCTTATGGCAGAAAGTGAAGAAGAGCTAAAGAGTCTCTTGATGAAAGTGAAAGAGGAGAGTGAAAAATTTGGCTTAAAACTCAACATTCAGAAAACTAAGATCATGGCATCAAGTCCCATCACTTCATGGCAAATAGATGGGGAAACAGTGGCTGACTTTATTTTTCTGGGCTCCAAAATCACTGCAGATGGTGACTGCAGCTATGAAATTAAAAGAGACTTGCTCCTTGGAAGAAAAGCTATGACCAACCTAGACAGCGTAATAAAAAGCAGAGACACTACTTTGCCAACAAAAGTCCGGCTATGGTTTTTCCAGTAGTCATGTATGGATGTGAGAGTTGGACTACAAAGAAAGCTGAGCGCCAAAGAATTGACGCTTTTGAACTGTGGTGTTGGAGAAGACTCTTGAGAG
>SJYA01001594.1:640092-682113 GCA_006410615.1 Neotragus moschatus
CCTTCATGGATCACAGCCTTGTCATGGCAAAGGGGCTATGGTTTTTCCAGTAGTCATGTATGGATGTGAGAGTTGGATCATAAAGAAGGGTGAGCACCAAAGAATTGATGATTTTGAATTGTGGTGCTGGAGAAGACTCTTGAGAGTCCCTTGGACTGCAAGGAGATCAAACCAGTCAATCCTAAAGGAATCAGCCCTGAATATTCATTGGAAGGACTGTTGCTGAAGCTGAAGCACCAATACTTTGGCCACCTGATGCGAAGAGCTGACTCACTGGAAAATTACCCTGATGTTGGTAAAGATTGAAGGCAAAAGGAGAAAGGGGTGACAGAGGAAGTGATGGTCAGATAACATCACTGACTCAATGAACATGAATTTGAGCAAACTCCAGGAGACAGTGGTGAACAGAGAATCCTGGAATGCTACAGTCCATGGGGTTGCAAAGAATCAGAAATGACTTAGCAACTGAACAACAACAACAAATGGAGTTTTATCTGGTGTTCAAGTTCACAGACAACTAATATAGTAACAATGGGAAACTATTTGAGAAGGCTCAAGGGAGTGGCCTGTAAGTTCTGTGTTGTTATATCAGGTGGCTTAGGGTGAGTTCAGACTTGGATCTTTGCACACCTGGCACAATCACCTGGCTGTCCTAAAGCATCTTCACCTTAACATGCCTTACACTGAACCTTGATATTTCTTCTCAACCTATCCCTACACCCAGCTCCTAGCTCTCACCAAATGGTACTCCAATGACCGAATACTTAAGTAAAAGTCTTAGTATTCACCCTGAATTTCTCCCTGTCTCTGTTCTGTCACCCCATTTGATCCATCAGAGCTTCTGGCAGGCTCTCTCTCTGACATAAATCCTCCCTGTGTGTTGCCAGTTCATTCCAACCACCTCTCAAGGGACTCCTTTCAAGTCTCTTCCAAGAACCTTCACTGCTCAAGACAGGCACGCCTGTAAATGCAACCAGGAGACTTAAACGGTAACCAATACAACTGGGTGGAGTTACACTTACAAGTTATTCTTCCTTGAACAATAAACAAACATTTGCTATTTATATAGGGAAACATGCCATCTTTCTTCTCATGCCAACTAACAGACGTTATTAGTTGACGAAATCTGCTGATACCACCAGTACTATTTTTGAATGCTCAACCTGAATTATTCTCACTGTCATATATGAGAGTTATTCTTGGGGAAAGGTAATTGAGTTTTCCAAAGCAAATGGAAATTTGAGGTGTGCCTCTGGAGCATGACTCATGGAATCAGATTCTTAGAGGGAGCTCAGCATGCCTCCAGGTGACTGTAAAGGAGCTTGGATAGCTGTTACGGGGAGTGGTTGACCTTTGCTGGAGTCATCAAGGTTGAAGTTTGGTTTGTTTACCTAAGTGTTCCTTATCTGATTAATAAGAATCAAATTCATAGGGGTTGATTAATAAGCTAGAACGTCAGTGTATCACATTTATGGTGAAGGCCATATCTACAATAACTGTATGTAGTCAAGTTCATATCAGGATGAGATTTCTGACAAATACGTAACATAGGTGAGGGGCTACCCTGGTGGCTCAGTGGTAAAGAATCCACCTGCTAATGCAGGAAACAGGAGAGTGATCACTGATCCAGGAAGACCCCACATGCCACGGAGCAACTAACCCTGTTTACCACAACTATTGAGCCTGTGCTCTAGAGCCTGGGAAGCACAACTACTGAGCGCAAGTGCTGCAGCTACTGAAACCTGAGCACCCTGGAGCCTGTGCTCTGCAACAGGAGAAGCCACTGCGGTGAGAAGCCTGCTCACAGCAGCTGGAGAGTAGCTCCGGCTTGCTGCAACTAGAGAAAAGCCCCCGTAGCCAAGAAGACCCAGCACAGCCAAAAGAAACCTAACTAATAAATAATTAAAAGAAAATAGCATGTGAGAACCACTGGACTGAAGTTTAGATTTTCCTGGAAAATTGTGATTGCCATTGACATACTTTTCTGCAGACTGTGATTCTCATGCCCCTAATATTAAAAGATGTGTTCCCATCAGTTGCTTCACTTCCCGTTTTCTTTTTAAAACCTTAATCAGTAAGTCAAGTGGGCCTGAGGAAGCATCGCTATGAACAAAGCTAGTGGAGGTGATGGAATTCCAGTTGAACTATTTCAAATCCTAAAAGATGATGCTGTACAAGTGCTGCACTCAATATGCCAGCAAATCTGGAAAATGCAGCCGTGGCCACAGGACTGGAAAAGGTCAGTGTTCATTCCAATCCCAAAGANATGAACAAAGCTAGTGGAGGTGATGGAATTCCAGTTGAACTATTTCAAATCCTAAAAGATGATGCTGTACAAGTGCTGCACTCAATATGCCAGCAAATCTGGAAAATGCAGCCGTGGCCACAGGACTGGAAAAGGTCAGTGTTCATTCCAATCCCAAAGAAAGGCAGTGCCAAAGAATGTTCAAACTACTGCACGATTACACTCATCTCATATGCTAGTAAAGTAATGCTCAAAGTTCTCCAAGCCAGACTTCAACAATATGTGGACCGTGAACCTCCAGATGTTCAAGCTGGTTTTACAAAAGGCAGAAGAACCAGAGATTGCTAACATCCACTGAATCATCGAAAAAGCAAGAGAGTTCCAGAAAAACATCTATTTCTGCTTTATTGACTATGCCAAAGCCTTTGACTGTGTGGACCACAATAAACTGTGGAAAACCCTGAAAGAGATGGGAATACCAGACCTGCCTCTTGAGAAATCTGTCTGCAGATCAAGAAGCAGCAGTTAGAACTGGACATAGAACAACCAGACTGGTTCTAAATCAGGAAAGGAGTATGTCAAGGCTGTATATTGTCACCCTGCCTATTTAACTTATATGCAGAGTACATCATGAGAAACACTGGGCTGGATGAAGCACAAGCTGGAATCAAGACTGCCGGGAGAAATATCAATCACCTCAGATATGCAGGTGACACCATCCTTATGGCAGAAAGTGAAGAAGAGCTAAAGAGTCTCTTGATGAAAGTGAAAGAGGAGAGTGAAAAATTTGGCTTAAAACTCAACATTCAGAAAACTAAGATCATGGCATCAAGTCCCATCACTTCATGGCAAATAGATGGGGAAACAGTGGCTGACTTTATTTTTCTGGGCTCCAAAATCACTGCAGATGGTGACTGCAGCTATGAAATTAAAAGAGACTTGCTCCTTGGAAGAAAAGCTATGACCAACCTAGACAGCGTAATAAAAAGCAGAGACACTACTTTGCCAACAAAAGTCCGGCTATGGTTTTTCCAGTAGTCATGTATGGATGTGAGAGTTGGACTACAAAGAAAGCTGAGCGCCAAAGAATTGACGCTTTTGAACTGTGGTGTTGGAGAAGACTCTTGAGAGTCTCTTGGACAGCAAGGAGATCCAACCAGCCCATCCTAAAAGAAATCAGTCCTGAATAGTTATTGGAAGGACTGATGTTGAAGCTGAGACTCCAATACTTTGGCCACCTGACTCGAAGAACTGACTCACTGGAAAAGCATCTACCCTGATGCTGGAAAAGATTGAAGGCAGGAGGAGAAGGGGATGACAGAGGATGAGATGGTTGGATGGTATCTCCTACTCAATGGACATGAGTTTGAGTAAAGTCTGGGAGTTGGTGATGGACAGGGAGGCCTGGCGTGCTGCAGTCCATGGGGTCGCAAAGAGTCGGACACGACTGAGCGACTGAGCTGAGCTGAACTGAACTGAATCAGTTCCTGTTGTTCCCTGACCTCCATTCCTCAAAGGCTCAGTTTTCTGTTGAATGAAAAGGCAGATTTCTGTTTTGGGCAACATAGCTGAGTATTTTGCAGGGTCTTTCTACCTCAAAAGAAATGTAGACAAAACAAACTTAAACACTTTTTTTTTGGATTTCCAGTAAGGAAAGGAAACCTCTAAATTGCTCCTTCTGTGTCTCCCACCCCTCATCCCCACCCCATGCCCTCTAAAGTGAACTTGAGCCAGAGCAGTGGTAAAACAACAGCAGGTAAACGTATCTCCAATTCAGCCTTCCTCCCAGAGAGGAAAACACTTACTTTAGCATTGTGATCAATGGTGCCTCTGAATTAAAGTTCAAGGTCAGTGGCAAGGTCAGGGGCTGACCCCAAGGTCATAATCTAGGACCTTCAAAGCATGCTAAACTGGGCTCCAGGTTATTCATGTTTTCCTGGTCTTCCAGCACTTTGAGTTAAATCCATGGACAGGGGTGATATTAAAAATGTTTGACAACATAACATGGCATAGACACCAGCTAATCAGGAACTAGCCAGAAAAGATCATGACTACAATAATGATGTCAGTTGTTTTGTTTGTTTAGTTGCTAGGTGTGTTTGGCTCTTCTGTGACCCCACGGACTGTAGCCCACCCGGCCCTTCCGTCCATGGGATTTCCCAGGCAAGATACTTGAGTGGGTTGCCATTTCCTTCTCCGGGGGATCTCCCCGACCCAGAGATTGAACTTGAGTCTCCTGCACTGGCAGGTGGATTCTTTGCCACTTGGCAACCGAGGAAGAATTTGCTTCCCAATGCAAGAGATGTGAGTTTGACCCCTGGGATGGGAAGATCCTCTGGAGAAGGAAATGGCGACCCACTCCGGTATTCTTGTGGCAATAATCCTATGGACAGAGGCGCCTGGCAGGCTACATCCACGGAGTCACAAAAAGTCAGACAGGACTGAGTGACTGAGCACACGCACAGCCTCCCAGCAGAGGGAAACTCAAATCCTCTCTGGAGGCAGGACTCCAGTTTACCATCGATTACAGTCCCACAAGCTAACATCCCCCATCAGTGAGCTCACAATCAAAGGTCACCAAACACAGAGCCACAGACCATGAGTGACATGAACCAGAGTCAATAGAAACTACACACAACAGCTGGGACCTCCCAGACCTCAGCTCTTGGAATGGCTGAATATAGAATACAGTTGCCACCAGTGTGAACAATTTAATCAGTACTTACTATGCAGCAGGCCCCGTTAAAAGCACTGCATACATTGTGCCGGATGCAGTGACTCAGCTCCGCACTCACCTTCTCATTTGCACTGGATTAAAAGGTGGGTAGAAGGTGGTAGCTATTTCGGTCTTGGAAGTGCCTCTGGCAGCCACTGCCAAATGGGCAGTAGCAATGATAATGACAGTTAACTGCAAGCTCTTGTGGCTTGGACTGAAGCAAGGACTTACATGTGCAAGGTCCCTGAAGGGACGGTGGTCAGCAGATGAGCAGTGGTCTATAGCTCCTACTGTCTAGGCTGTGCATGCTGCTAAGTCACTTCAGTCGTGCCCAACTCTTTGCCATCTTATGGACTATAGCCCAATTCTCTTTTCATGGATTCTCTTTTCATGGATTCTCCAGGCAAGAATACTGGAGTGGGTTGCCATGCCCTTCTCTAGGGTATCTTCCCCACCCAGGGATTGAACCGGCATCTCTTATGTCTCCAGCATTCACAGGAAGGTTCTTTACCATGAGTGCCACCTGGAAAGCTCACCACACTTAAGAATAAGCCCATTTCTACATTGAGCTCCCTCTGTGGCTACTGAGAGATAGTAACTCAGCAGGGCTTATTGCTTAATAGTGAGTATCTGAGAGACATGCGAATATGATCCTAGGAAAGTCGTTTGTGTCTTTGAAAAGTCCATGAGGCTTAAATTTTCCTGAAGTCCTAGCAAGTGTTTTTATAATCACATTCATGTTTTCAAGACAGATTCTGTATTTCTGTTCTTCCTGGAAGCCACTTTTTAATTATAGCATTGTTTGCTTTCTGGAGAGGCTGGGAATGAGAAATAGTTTTATTGCTGAACTTTGCAAGTCTGGGCTCTTTAAATATTTTTAAATTGAAAGATAATGGCTTAACAATATTGTGTTGGTTTCTGCTATACAATAACATGAATTAGCCATAAGTATACATACGTCCCCTTCCTCTTGATCCTCTTGCCTACCCCTACCTCCCCCGATTCCATCCCTCTAGGTTGTCACAGAGCACCAGGCTGAGCTCCCTGTGTTATACAGCAATTTCCCACTAGTTAACTATTTTAGACATGGTAATGCATATATTTCAATGCTTCTCTCTCAATTTCTCTCTCAATTTTTCCTTACCCAGATGTGGTTCCTGGAGGTTTGAATCTTTTTTTTTTTTTTTGGTTATTTACTTATTCCCCACAGCACACTGAATGTTTAATAAATGGTTATGGACTCTGAGTTTTATTTAAATGGGTATGTTCCATGTCTAATTGGCTCCTGGACAATTGCATGGTTCCTCTCTTGCATCACCAGGGGATGGGAAGCTACTTTGGGCTGCACCGTGCCAGGTGGAAATGCATGAACTTGCCCTGGCTCCTGAAAAAGAGCCTGTGAAAATGCAGAACTGAAACCTGCCATTTTTAGAGCAATGTAGCGATGTGGCACTCATCACACTCACGTGGTATTTTATCCTGTAGTTACCACTGGTGTTTTATGACAATGCTTACCCAGGTATAGATTTTATTTCCTGTGCAGGGAACTGAGGACAGGAATGAGGTTGAAGCAGACTCTAGATAGTGAAGCCAACATTCAAATAATTTCTATTATGTGATTTTTGAAGATTCTGACTTTGCATTTATTTAGGTGGCACAGTGGTAAAGAATCTATTTGCTAATGCAGGAGACGCAGGTTCCATCCCTGGGTTTGGAAGATCCCCTGGAGTCGGAAATGGCAACCCACTCCAGTATCGTTGCCTGAAGAATTCCATGGACAGAGGAGCCTGGCAGGCTACAGTCCATGGGGTCTCAAAAGAGTCAGACATAACTGAGCGACGGAGCACAGCATTGAGCAACACTTATCTAACTTGATAGTTGTAGGCTGACTGAATGTTTGAGATGTCCTCAAAAATGATGGCTTTGGTCTTAGAAAAGCTATTTTGAAACTATCATTTCTAGTGATACTTAAACAGCATGGCCACGGTTTCTGGAGACCTCCCTTAGACTGTGAAATATCCTAGATAGTAAAATCATATCATCTTTGAGTAGAAAAATGCTTATCCGTCAGTCCTGTACAGCAGGATAGGAACCTAGCTTGTCTCCAGAATGAAATCAGATGAGTAAAGTGTACTTTACTAAGGAAATAGTTGGAGCAAAGAAATCTCTGTTGTGTTTACTCTGTAGGAAATCATCTATCCATCAGACTTCCAACTGACGTCAGCTCTTAAGAAATGACTACAATAAGCATAAACACTGAGTTACATTTTTAAAGAAACTTTCCCATGATTTAGGGGACTGTTGACTGGATAAACTGACAGATATATAATTTGGGGAGAGTAGACTGTTGCCCTAACTGGTTTGACTTATTTCAAAGCTACACCTAATTTTTTTTGTGTGTGTGTGTGAAATAGTCTGGATTCTTAAAAAAAAAAAAAGTTGGATTGCATAATATTGAGAAATTATTGAGCCATTTGCCTGGAAGAAGTAGGTGTGAGAGAAAATTTGAACTAATTTAGAGATGGATACTGTTGATATCAACTGGAATTCCATCACCTCCACTAGCTTTGTTTGTAGTGGTGCTTTCTAAGGCCTACTTGACTTCACATTTCAGGATGTCTGGCTCGAGGTGAGTGATCATACCATCGTGATTATCTGGGTCATGAAGATCTTTTTTGTACAGTTCTTCTGTGTATTCTTGCCACCTCTTCTTAATATCTTCTGCTTCTGTTAGTTCCGTACCATTTCTATCCTTTATTGAGCCCATCTTTGCATGAAATGTTCCCTTGGCATCTCTAATTTTCTTGAGGAGATCTCTAGTCTTTCCCATTCTATTGTTTTTCTCTATTTCTTTGCATTGATCACTGAGGAAGGCTTTCTTATCTCTCCTTGCTATTCTTTGGAACTCTGCATTCAAATGAGTATATCTTTCCTTTTCTCCTTTGCTTTCTGCTTCCCTTCTTTTCACAGCTATTTGTAAGGTGGTCACAGGATTGGAAAAGGTCAGTTTTCATTCCAATCCCAAAGAAAGGCAGTGCCAAAGAACGCTCAAACTACCGCACAATTGCACTCATCCCACACGCTAGTAAAGTAATGTTTAAAATTCTCCAAGCTAGGCTTCAGCAGTACACGACCTGTGAAATTCCAGATGTTCAAGCTTGTTTTAGAAAAGGCAGAGGAACCAGAGATCAAATTGCCAACATCCACTGGATCATGGAAAAATCAAGAGAGTTCCAGAAAAACATCTATTTCTACTTTATTGACTATTCCAAAGCCGTTGACTGTGTGGACCACAATAAACTGTGGAAAATTCTGAAAGAGGTGGGAATACCAGACCACCTGACCTGCCTCTTGAGAAATCTGTATGCAGGTCAAGAAGCAACAATTACAACTGGACATGGAACAACAGACTGGTTCCAAATAGGAAAAGGAGTACATCAAGGCTGTTTGTCACCCTACTTATTTAACTTCTATGCAGAGTACCTCATGAAAAACACTGGACTGGATGAAGCACAAGCTGGAATCAAGATTGCTGGAAGAAATATCAATAACCTCAGATATGCAGATGACACCATCCTTATGGCAGAAAGTGAAGAAGAACTAAAGAGCCTCTTGATGAAAGTGAAAGAGGAAAGTGAAAAAGTTGGCTTAAAACTCAACATTCAGAAAACTAAGATCATGGCATCAAGTCTCATCACTTCATGGCAAATAGATGGGGAAACAGTAGAAACAGTGTCAGACTTTATTTTGGGGGGGCTCCAAAATCACTGCAGATGGTGATCACAGCAATGAAATTAAAAGACGCTTACTCCTTGGAAGGAAAGTTATTACCAACCTAGACAGTATATGAAAAACCAGAGACATTACTTTGTCAACAAAGGTCTGTCTAGTCAAGGCTATGGTTTTTCCAGTAGTCATGTATGGATGTGAGAGTTGGACTATAAAGAAAGCTGAGTGCTGAAGAATTGATGCTTTTGAAATGTGGTGTTGGAGAAGACTCTTTGAGAGTCCCTTGGACTGCAAGGAGATCCAACCAGTCCATCCTAAAGGAGATCAATCCTGGGTGTTCATTGGAAGGACTGATGTTGAAGCTGAAACTCCCAGTACTTTGGCCACCTCATGCGAAGAGTTGACTCATTGGAAAAGACTCTGATGTTGGGAAAGATTGAAGGCAGGAGGAGAAGGGGATGACAGAGGATGAGATGGTTGGATGGCATCACCAACTGGATGGACATGGGTTTGAGTGGACTCCAGGAGTTGGTGATAAACAGGGAGGCCTGGCGTGCTGAGGTTCAGGGGTCGCAAAGAGTAGGACACGACTGAGTGACTGGACTGAACTGAACTGAGCTACTGATATCTACCTTCTGAGACTTTTAGGCTGACCCACTGAAGAGGCATTACTTAACACCACCAGGCAACTATGGGGATGATCAGGTTAGTGTGTTTGGTGGTATTGTGTTTGTGAGAGAGAAGGGGGAGTGGAGAGTAAGGATTCCAAAGTAGGGGCCAAGTTATGCATGAGCTATTTGATCCATAACATAAGGGAGATTGAAGCAAAGAATCTCAAGCAAGAGGGGTGTGCATTTATTGATCTTTCTTTAAGAAGGACACAATGATAAGCACTGGGGAAATGAGGATGAGTAAGAATATTCTCTGATCTCAAGAGGCTCACAGGTTTGCAGGAGGACAGACAAAAATATTTGATAAGTATGGTAGAGTGTTAGAGATGCTCTGATAGAGGTCAGTGCAGGAGACCAAGAAGAGAAGGGCCAGTTGATTGAGTCTAGGAATCTGGGAGAATATATTCATAGGCAAATGCTACTCACATGTCTTATAGGAGAAGTAGTCCTCAGAGGGGATGGAGGGTATCAGACCAAATGCCTTCAGGTAAGCTCTTTGAAGGCAAGTGAAGAGAGATGAGACTAGCAAAGTAAGCAAGGACCACATTAGGAAGGACCTTGTGTACTAGGCAAAGGAGATCTCAGTGATACAACAAAATTTGCATTTTAGCAAGTTTATTTTTTCACTGTATAGCTGGAGATGGGCCAGGCTCAAATCAGGCAGACAGTCTAGGAGGAAGTGATGAGGCCTTGAGATAAGCCAATGGTGGTGGGGAGAGAGTGGAAGGGATAGAGTTGAGACATTTTCAAGGTAGAATTGGAAGGAACTTAATGGTTTTAGATATGAATGGGGATTGAAGAAGCAAAGCTGAGGCTACCTCTCATACTTTTAGATTGACCCACTGGAAGAGGCAGTACTTAACAGCACCAAGCAACCAGTGGGATGATCAGCTTAGTGTGTTTGCTTGCTTTAGGGGGAGGGACAAAAGAGGAGTTATTGCAGTAAGCTTGGATAAACGAATTTGTTATGTTTTTGGTATTTATAGGTAAATCTCTCTAGACAACAGTTTGCCTGGTGATGCACAGTTAAGAGAAGTCATTGTATTTCCCTGAAGCCCATGAGGTCTCAAGTAGTCAGACATGACTCAGCGACTGAACAATGATTCTGTTTCCTAGACCTCAGAGAGAGTAGTTGGTGACCCTGCAGAAGCTGGGTGAGGAGCTTGGGGAATAAATATTCTCACCTCTCACCCTTCTGCCTTCTGATTTCCTCTCCATTCCTCTGGCAGGCTGAACCCAACTGAAAGCTAGACACCCAGGGAGCCCAGTGAATGCAGACCATGTGAGTCAGACTCCAAGGGACCAAGTAGGGTGGAAGAGAGTGATAGAAGATCTGGGAGTTCAAAATGAATTTATGTAGGTCAGGCAACACCTGAGGGCAGGTAGTATAAGACTTGTCAGTACAGGAGAAAAGAAGAAGGCCAGAAGAAAAACCAGGTGAAGGACTTCTCTGGTGGTCCAGTGGTTAAGACTTCACCTTCCAGTGCAGAGGGTGCTGGTTCGATTCCTGGTCAGGGAACTAGATCCCAAATGTCTCATGATCAAAAAATCAAAAACAGAAGCAATATTGTAACAGATTCAACAAAGATTTAATAACTGGTCCACATCTAAAAATTCTTTTTTAAAATGGTAAAACTGGTATTTAAAAATAAAAAAGAAAGAAAAGCCAGGTGACTTAGAGGATAAAAGAAAAAGGAAATGGAAGTGGTCAATGGTGCCTAGGGCTTCCCAGGTAGCGCTAGTGGTAAAGAATCCTCCCTGCTAATGTAAGAGATGCAAGAGACCTGGTTTCCATTCCTGGGTTGGCAAGATCCCCTAGAGGAGGAAATGGCAACCCACTCCAGTATTCTTGCCTGGGAAATCCCATGGACAGAGGAACCTAGTGGGCTAAAGTCCATGGGGTCAAAAAGAATTGGACATGGCTAAGCGGTTAAAGCATCTGCCTGCAATGTGGGAGACCTGGGTTCTATCCCTTGGTTGGGAAGATCCCCTGGAGAAGGAAATGGCAACCCACTCCAGTATTCTTGCCTGGAGAATCCCATGGACAGAGGAGCTTGGTGAGCTACAGTCCACCGGTCGCAAAGAATCGGACACGACTGAGTGGCTTCACTTTCAAGCATAGCATCCAGGAATGTGGCCTAAGATGTGGGTAAATCCACTGGATTTAGGAAGCTTTCACAAAAGTAGCTTCAGTGAAGTGGTGAGACCAGGAGTCAGTCAGATGAAATGGATTAAAAAAGAAAAAGGATTTTCAAAATGAAGTTCCTCTGAGCCTTCTGAGAAGGCCAAACCTTCCTAATTCCTTCATTTCTTCATACAACAATGTTTTAGGTTCTTTCAACTTCCGAGTCATTCTCTATGTTCATATTTATTTGTTTTCTTGTTTGTTAAATATCTCTCCTATTAAGCTGTAAGTTCCAAAGGACAACATCATATCTGTTCTATGCTCCAATATACATCCAGTACCTGATACAATGCCTCACAATTAGAAGGTTCTCAACAAATATTTGCTCAATTAATAAGTGAACAAAGTAGTGAAGAAACTTAAAAAAAAAACCCCACAATAAAAAGGCTTTTCATTTCTAGCCATATAGATGACTAATTGTATAGCACAATTTCTCCCAGTAAAAGACATCTGGAATATAAGGATTAAGTTAACTCTCATTAGCATATTTTTAAAAGCATTACTCAGCTGATGAGAGAAATAATATGAGGCTGGATGCAGTAAGAAAATTATTTCACAAGTGAGGTTAACCACGTGTGTGCATAGTAAGCCACTTTAGTCATGTCTGACTCTTTGTGACCCCATGAACCATAGCCAGCCAGGCTCTTCTGTCCATGAGATTCTCCAGACAAGATTTCTGGAGTGGGCTGCCATGCCCTCTCCCAGGCATGCATAGGAGATAGCAAAGAAAAGTTGGTTAGTTACAGAAGCACAACTAGAATGACGGGGAACTCTCAACAGTTAAAGGGAAAGCTGAAAAGCGGTGCAATAATAGTTTTATAGTATTGTAAGCAAATGCCATCAACTGAGAATTGTGGGTCCCATAAAAACATCTTTCAAGAACAAGAACCATGCAAAGATGTCAGTGGTGAGAAGTTTCATATCCAAGAGGCCTTTATTAAACTAAATTCCAAAGGCTGTACTAGGGGGAGGGGAAAATGACCCCACTAGGAAAGCCTGGGATGTAAGAAGAAATGGTGGGCTAAAAACATAGTCAATGTTTGAATAAAGCTAAACAAACATTTGAGCTTCCCAAGTGGGATGCTGGTAAAGAATCTGTCAATGCAGGAGATGTAAAAGACACCGGGTTGATCCCTGGGTTGGGAAGATCCCCTGGAGTAGGAAATGGAGTAGGAGCCTGGTGGCCTACAGTCCATGGGGTTGCAGAGAACTGGACTCAACTGAGCACACACACACACATGCACACACACACTCACAAACAAGTGTCAACTGTTTAATAAAATATCTAATTTGTGAGGGAACTATAGTAGGTGTGGGGAGGGGAGAGATAGAAGTTAAAGCACCAGAGGTTCTTTCTAGTTGGAGAGAAGGAAATAAATATTGACAAATTTATTTTTGTCAAGACAGTTATTGACAAAATAGATTTTATTTAAATAGATACAATGTTAAAAACTCTTAGAGGTAAGCACTTTTATAACAGAGAGAAAATATATAATTTATTTAGACTAGTGAACAAAACATTAATGAAAAAATGAAACAAAATTCAAACCATCAAAGAGAAAAAGATGACATGAAAATTCATAATGCAAGCTATATTTTTATAAAACAGAAGTAGAGTCACAGATGTAGAAAGCAGACTTACGTTTACCAGGGGACAAAGTGGGGAGGGATAAATTGGGAGACTGGGATTGACATATACTTACTACTGTATATGCGGGCTTCCCTGATATCTCAGTTGGTAAAGAATCTACCTGCAATGCAAGAGACCCTGGTTCAATTCCTGGGTCTGGAAGATCCCCTGGAGAAGGGATAGGCTACCCTTTCCAATATTCCTGGGCTTCCCTTGTGGCTCAGCTGGTAAAGTGTCCACCTGTAATGAGGGAGATCTGGGTTTGATCTCTGGATTGGGAAGATTCCCTGGAGGAGTGAAAGGCAACCCACTCCAGTATTCTGGCCTGGAGAATTTCATGGACTGTACACCCCCATGGGGTCTCAAAGAGTTGGACACCGCTGAGCAACTTTCAGTTCACTTCACTGCTGCTCTATATAAAATAGACTAAATAGCACAGGGAACTCTACTCAGTGCTTTGTAATAACCTATATGGGAAAAGAATCTAAAGAGTGGATGCATGTATATGTGTAACTGATTCACTATGCTGTACGGCAGAAACTAACACAACAGTGCGTATCACCTAGCGTCCAATAAAATTTTAAAAACATAAGAAAAAATAAAAAAGGAGAAACTTCTCCGAAAGAAATAAAGCAAAGCAAAACCTCTCTTAGCCTAGAGAGAAATTCTGGGAAAAAAAATGGCACTTCCAAATAATTCCAGATTTATATAAAAGGATGATACTAGCAGTGAGTCGGAAGTGACTCATGCTGGGTCTGAGTTTCCAAGCCTGCCTAATCCTGACAGATTAGAAGCACTGAGCGGGCTGGAGGAGGGCCTCTTGCTTCTCACGGAAGGCCTGGAAAAATGGTTCTAGCTAGCTGGGTTCCATTCTGAGGACCAGCCTGAGGGCTGCAAGTGAGAGTGATGGGTGATGGCCCAGCTTCTGGTAATGGTTTCACGCGCTCGAGCATATGAAGACTGGGTTGTAGGGTTTTTTTTAAAAATTCATTTATTTTATTTTTGGCTGTGCTGAGTCTTCATTGCTGCACGGGCCTTTCCCTAATTTTGGTGAGTCGGGGCAGCACTGTGCCAGCTTCTCATTGCAGTGGCTTCTCTTACTGCAGAGCATAGGCTCTGGAGTGCTGGGGCTTCAGTAGTTGTGGCTCCTGGACTCTAGAGCCCAAGCTCAATAGCTGTGGGGCATCGGTGTAGTTGCTTCACAGCAGGTGGGATCGAATCCATGTCTCCTGCATCGACCCAAGGATTCTTTACCAGGGAAGCCCTGGGGGGCAGCTTTTAAAAAGCTTCTTAGAGTTTTACTTTCCTTCAACGTTTCTTCTTGGGAAGAGGTGGCTCAACAAGGGGACAGTTTTGCAGGTTAAAGGATCTCCTGGGTGGAGGTAAGGGTGGAAAAAAGTGAGCCCTTGCAGTTTTTCTCTGAGACAAGCTGGAAATATATTCTTAGAGGAAATACCCAATTCTTGAGCCTTGAGCCCTCCAGGAAAGCTTGGACTGCAGAGTAGCCACACCCACAGGATTCTAAGAATTTCTATATCACCCATTCCTTTAATTCCCTCTCCATTCTTGGGTGATTTTAGGGAACTCTGGCAGGTAAATTTCCAAGTATTTGGTAGTAATGGGGTGGACGGTATGCGTGGCATGGCATGTGTGAAGCCATGATGTGGAAAGGCAGTTGGTTCTAGACCTGAGAATTGAATGGATTGTTTCAAAGTTGCTCTGATGCGATTAAACTCAGGTGCAAAGGATCTGTGCTGTCGATGGACAGGACTGTGTGTGTGTGCTTGCTCAGTCATGGTCGACTCTGGGAACCCATGGACTGTAGCCCTCCAGTCTTCTCTAACCATGCCATTTTCCAGGCAAGAATTCTGGAGTGGATAGCCATTTCCTACTCCAGGAGATCTTCCCAACCCAGGGATCAAATCTGNTGTCGATGGACAGGACTGTGTGTGTGTGCTTGCTCAGTCATGGTCGACTCTGGGAACCCATGGACTGTAGCCCTCCAGTCTTCTCTAACCATGCCATTTTCCAGGCAAGAATTCTGGAGTGGATAGCCATTTCCTACTCCAGGAGATCTTCCCAACCCAGGGATCAAATCTGTGTCTCTCAAGTCTCCTGCCTTGGCGGGTGGATTCTTTATCACTGTACCACCTGGGAAGCTACTCTATCTACTTGTTATGTCAGTTCATCCCACCCTCTTCTCCCCCTGCTGTGTCATGTGCACTAATATAAGATATTTATTGTTCTCTTTCTGACTTACTTCCCTCTGTATAATAGGCTCTGGGTTCATTCACCTCACTAGAACTGACTCAAATGCATTCCTTTTTATGGCTGAATAGCATTTCATTGTATATATGCACCACGACTTCTTTATCCATTTATCTTTGATGGATAGACATCTAAGCTACTTCCATGTCCTAACTAAATAGTGTTGAATGTAAATAGTGCTGCAGTGAACACTGGGATACACACGTCTTTTTCAAATTTGGTTTCCTCAGAGTACATGCCCAGTAGTGGGATTGCTGGGGCATATGATAGTTTTATTCCTAGTTTTTAAAGGAATTCTCCATAAGGGCTGTTATCAATTTACATTTCCAATGACAGTGCAAGAGGGTTCTCTTTTCTCCACTTTCTCCAGTATTTATTGCTATTAGTTTTTAAAAAGCTTACAAGTACAGGATAAGAAATCAAACAGCATGAAAGCTGTCATTGTGAAAAGTGACACTGTCTCTGCTTTGAGTCATATATTGCAGCCCAGAGAGTACTGCCATTAAGAGTGATTTTTCTATTTTGATGGTTTTATTCATTGGAAGGACTGATGCTGAAGCTCCGATACTTTGGCCATCTGATGTGAAGAGCCGACTCATTGGAAAAGACCCTGATGCTAGGAAAGATTGAGGGCAGGAGAAAAAGGGGACAACAGAGGATGAGATGGTTGGATGGCATCATCAACTCAATGGACATGAGTTTGAGCAAACTCTGGGAGATGTTGAAAGACAGGGAATACTGGTGTGCTGCAGTCCATGGGGTCGCAGAGTCAGACATGACTTAGCAATGGAACAACAATAGGGGTTTATNCAGAGGATGAGATGGTTGGATGGCATCATCAACTCAATGGACATGAGTTTGAGCAAACTCTGGGAGATGTTGAAAGACAGGGAATACTGGTGTGCTGCAGTCCATGGGGTCGCAGAGTCAGACATGACTTAGCAATGGAACAACAATAGGGGTTTATAGCTCTAAAAAGTAGATACTAGGGTAGATCTCAGAAAAATTATTGGAGGAAGGCACAGCTGCCTCACAAAGACGGACACAGGCACACCAGGGACATTTCCCATGGGGCTCACTAGCAGCTGTCTCTTTTGCTTCTGTGCCCATGTTGGGCTCAGGATACCCTGCAGTTGGGATCAGCTCGGGGGAGAAGGCTGACATGTAGTTCTCCAGAGACCACTTATCATCCTCGTCACCTGGAAAACCTGTTGAAGAAACCAGATTCCCTGAGGTTCTCAGGAGGGCCACTTGAGGTTTTGGCCATTTGGAAAGTCTGTTGAAGAAACCAGATTCCCTGAGGCTCTCAGGAGGGCCATTTGGGGTTTTCTAGCCCCAGGGCTTCCCAAGTGGCTCAGTGCTAAAGAATCCACTTGCTAGGCAGGAGACACAGGTTTGATCCCTGGGTCAGGAAGATCCCTTGGAAGAGGAAATGGCAACCCAGCCTAGTATTGTCCTGGGAAATCCCAGGGACAGAGCAGCCTAGTGAGCTATAGTCCATGACATTGTGAAAGATTTGGACAAGACTTAATCACCAAACAACAACAATGGCCTCAAGTTTAGGGAGGGACAGTTTGCCTTTAGGCCACATGCTCCTTCACCCAGCAGATGCAAGGCACCCAGGAGCTGCTGGGTGGGATCCTGGGCAGCAGAGCAAGGCAGGAACAAGAGGCCAGGAAGTTGAGGGGTTGTAGGAAATCTCATGGTGGGTGCTGGGCAGTGGAAGTTAAAGTTAAGAGTCCTGGTGGCAACTGTGGGTGCAGAGGTGGAAGAAATGACAGGACTGTAAACCACTGGGGCTGTTGGTGTCCTGACTGCTACTTGGCTTTCTGAACGCTCATCTTGGGCTCTTACAGCAGACGGCTGACAGCTGGGGCTTCAGCCAGCAGCAGCAGCAGACAGGCAGGTTGGCTGAAGGAAAGGGACGCTGACAGCTGTTCAATCTGATTAGTATTTTTGGACTCCCAGCCAGGGAGTTCTCAATGACAGATCAAATGAGAGAGGAAATGAGGTCACCAGTGACTCAGTGCCCAGAGATGCTGGGGGTCTTAGGGCGAGATCCCATCTATTGCCTGGGTCTTCTTTGCAGCTAGATCTGAGCATGACTGGTGAAGCGTGAGCTGGTCCAAGAGGCTGTGCAGAGGTCATCACGCAATCTTGCAGGAATGTAAGCACACAAGCTCTTAAGTAAGTATGCAAGCGCGTACCGACAAGTGTGCTGTCGCTTTCCCCTTTCGCACCAGGACCATGTCTGGGCTGCCTTGGCTCTGCCGCTTGAGAAAACAGGCTGTCCTTGGGGAGCCCCTACATCCTGTGTCTGGGCTACATACGTCAACAGATGTCTGCTCTTCTAAGGCTGGGCCTCTGGGTCAGCTGGCTGTCTTTTACTTCCATGTGATACACTGCAACTAATGAGGGGCTCCCCGTTGTCTCCATCCTCTTTGCCTCTACCAAGTGGAGGTACAGAGACTTTGCAGGGAGCAGTGACTGTTGGAGAAAGTGAACAACAACAACAAAAAGTTATCTAAATGGCATTTCCCGTGGGACAAGAGAGGGGTCTGCCTGTCATCTGACTCCTAGCCCCATTTGCTGACATTGTTCCCGAGGCTGGACATGCCATGGAGGAAGGGAGGCTGAATACAAGATTCAAGAAGGAGACCTTCCAACCTTTTGTAGAACACAGGGAGCTCAGTACTCTGTAATGGCCTTTACGGGAAAACAATCTGAAAAGGAGTGGATATATGTACACGTGGGCTTCCCAGGTGGCGCTAGTGGTAAAGAATCCACCTGCCAATGTAGGAGACAAGAGATTCGGGTTCGATCCCTGGGTTGCGAAGATCCCCTGGAGAAGGGCATGGCAACCCACTTCAGTATTCTTGCCTGGAGAATCCCTAAGACAGAGGAGGCTGGCGGGCTATAGTCCACAGGGTCACAAAGAGTAGGGCACGACTGAAGAGACTTAGTACATGCGTATACGTATGGGAATTCCTAGGTAGCTCAGTAGTAAAGAAGCCTCCTGCCAATGCAGGAGACATGAGTTCGATCCCTGGGTTAGGAAGACTCCTTGGAGGAAGAAATGACAACCCACTCCATTATTCTTGCCTGGAAAATCCCATGGACAAAGGAGCCTGGTGGGCTATAGTCTGTGGGGTTGCAAAAGAGTCGGAAATGACTTAAGCAACTGAGCACGTGTGTATATGTTTAACTGATTCATGTTGCTGTACACCTGAAAGTAACACAACATTATAAATCAAATATACTCTAATAAAAATAAAAAAGTAACCCTCCCAAGCTGCCCCCAATACCCAGCCTGACCAGAGATACACCGGCCTTGACTCAGCCCGTGTGTTATATCCTTGTTGTGTTGACTCATTTCTGTTTAATACTATAAAGTCCCCCTTTCCTGTGACAGGAGGAGCCTGGGGCTAGTGACTTTCAGTTTATGCAAGTTGGGCAGGAGGGATGACAGGTTTGTGTGCCTTTGGTCTGGGAGGGCCAACAGAGGCCAACACAGAGATGGGACTTGATCCCAAGCTGTGCCTAAGGGAGAGGCCCAGATTCATGCAGACGAGTGATTCTCCTGCTTGTCTGTTCCAGAAATGTGAGCTGGGGGACTTCTCAGGGGGTCCAGTGGTTAGGACTCTGCACTTCCACTACAGGGAGCCTGGGTTCCATCCCTGGTTGGGGAAGATACCGCAAGTCAAGGGCCCCCCCCCCCAAAAAAAAATGTGAGCTAGATCTTCAAGTTGTTGTTATTCAGTCACTAAGTCATGTCAAACTCTTCAAAACCACATGGACTGCAGCCTCAAAACTTGGACTTATTTCCACAGCTGAGGGCAAAGCCCCTCATCTCTGGGAAGAGAAGGCCTCTCCTCCTGGTATCATAGCTTTCCCTTTGCTTCTGCCCGCCCCCCCCCAACATGGGAGTGGCTGGGAAGGCTAGGAAGGGGAGTGGAGGTGAACTGCCCAGCCACGGGGCACGTGTATCCTATTAAGGGAGAGACAGGATGAACATATGCCTGCTTGAACGTGGAGAGTTGACAAACACAGGCAGCTTAACCCATGCCAGTGAGTTTTCCAAGTCAGAACTGCCGGAAGGATGGAAGTAGGGACCCAAGCAGGGACCAGGAGGGACTATGGATGTTGGGGCATCCATGGAGGGGCTGCACTGGTGCAAGGAAAATTTAAGGAAAGCCACTGGTCTTCGTCAAAGCTATGGTTTTTCCAGTAGTCATGTATGGATGTGAGAGCTGGACCATAAGGAAGGCTGAGTGCTATGGTGCTGGAGAAGACCCTTGAGAGTCCCTTGGACTGCAAGGAGATCAAACCAGTCAATCCTAAAGGAAATCAACCCTGAATATTCATTGCAAGGACTGATGCTTAAGTTCCAATACTTTGGCCACCTGATGCGAAGAGCCGACTCATTGGAAAAGACCCTGGTTCTAGGAAAGATTGAGGGGAGGAGAAGAAGGGGATGACAGAGGATGAGATAGTTGGAATGGCAACACTGACTCAATGGGCATGAGTTTGGGCAGACTCTGGAAGATAGNTAAGTTCCAATACTTTGGCCACCTGATGCGAAGAGCCGACTCATTGGAAAAGACCCTGGTTCTAGGAAAGATTGAGGGGAGGAGAAGAAGGGGATGACAGAGGATGAGATAGTTGGAATGGCAACACTGACTCAATGGGCATGAGTTTGGGCAGACTCTGGAAGATAGTGAAGGACAGGAGAGCCTGGTGTGCTGTAGTCCATGGGGTTGCAAAGAGTTGGACACGACTGATTGCACAACAAGGCCAGACAGGAAGGCTTGTTCATCAATAGGAAAATGAAGGCTTGTCATTTGGTCTTTTAAAAATTTGTTATTTATTTCGGCTGCGCTGGCTCTTTGCTGCTTTGCTTGGGCTTTTCTCTATTTGTGGTGAGCTGGGGCTACTCTTTGTTGAGGTGAACGGTCTTCTCACTGCTGTGGATTCTCTCATTGCAGAGCATAGGTTCTAGTAGTTGTGGCACATGGGCTTAGTTGCCTAGTAGCAAGTGGAGTCATCCCAGACCAGGTATCAAACCCATGTCCTCTGCACTGGCAGGTGGATTTGTAACCACTGGACTGTCAGGGAAGTCCTGGTCTTTTTTTTTTTTTTTTTTTCAATGCTGCTAAGATAGGAATTTCAACAGTGGAGTCACAAGCAATAAATACTTTCTTGATTTGATTCATTTGGATATTACTGGGGCTAGTTTTATAGCTAGTCTTGAACCTTAGGAAACAGAAGAATTACTTGGTTATTTTCATTACAAAAAACAGATATTTCTGAAGTGGCAGAAAGAAAGGATGTTAGTATTGGATGAGGGCTTGGGTATCCAATCCCTGTAGATGAGAAAGGCATCTGAGATGGCATGGTCTGCCTGGAAATACTCATCTGGGGACAGAAGAAGCCTGGCTCCAAACCCACCACCACCACCAGCTGTATTACCTCAGTTTGCAGGATGCTTTCCTGCCTAAGTCTTTCATGTGACTTGTCTCATTTCTTGCTTCTAATGTGAACAGGACAATAATTACCATGAACACATCTTGTGTGTGACAAATGGGGGTGCCAGTGGCATGCATCCTGGGGACCCAAGAGCTGGAGGCTGTTGCTACAGAAACTGAAACAGAATGAAAGGCAATGAAAGAAACTCACATGAGAGTGGCTGCCACATCACAGATCCAGTCCCCATCAGGGTCCAGTGATGTCTTTTTTCTGTGTCCACACCCACCCACCTCTGCTGGGTCTTCAGTGAGTGGGTCAGGATCACCTTGGAGACCTCCTCCATGCCCACAGCCTGCCTCACCCTTCGGATCATCAAATGTTACTTCCACATAACTTTTTCTCTCCTTCCCGGATGGGAAAACTGAGGCACCCCAAACAAATCACCATGCTTTCCCAAACTAGGTAGAAGTTCACCTCTGTAAGCACAACTTTGCACTTAAAAAAAAAACCCAGCATTATTGCATTTCAAATTTATTCACAAGCATTGATTGCTTTTACAAAGTGAACTTTTAATACAGTTTAAGGAGTGAGCTCAAAATGAGAATGAGGATGATCAGGGAGTCTGGGAAAGCTGTATTTAAAAAAGAGTGGTTACCAGTCACTTCATATTTATTATTTCACTTTATCCTCATACCATCATTAAGCTTCATTAAACACCTTAGAGGATATAAACGAGGCTTAGAGGAGTTAAGTAAATGGCCCAAGTTTCAGTAAATAGGAAATAGCAGAGACAGAACATGAACCAGAGTCTCACATCTTCGAAACTTCTGCACTTTCTCAAACTTTGACTTCTGGTTTTCCGAGCAGCCACTGACACCCAGAATACAAAAGCATAAGTAAAAAATACCACCAGCAAAAAAGCACACAAAAAGGAAAACCTCAAACAAAACCTTGGTCTCAGGAATCTTTTGTCTTTCCATCGAGTACACTGACTCTGGAAGCTTTGGAAAATAATCAGTAAAGGATCACATAGAAACAGACATAAAATTCATTTCATTGAGCAGTGTCATCTGATAAAAATTTAATTGTAAGCTGAAAATGTGAGCCTCATAGGGAATTAGAATTTTTGTAGAACCTGCATTTAAAAAGTAAGAAAGAGATAAGATTAATTTTTGTATATTTTATTTAACCCAGTAGATCCAAAATATTGTCATTTGAACACATAATTAATATAATAGTAATCAGTGAGATATTTTATGTCCTTAATAATAAAGAATGTAAACTATGTCATCTATGACATTTGGGGTGTGTTTTATACTTTAGATGCTCAAGAGCCATGTATGATGAGTGTATAGTTCAGGTCTATAAGTAAAGAGAAAGAAAAATATTCCTGGAAGGATGGCCGTTGGGTATCAAGGCCATGGCTAATTCTGAAGGGCTTGAAATTTACCCTGGCATGGGGTGTTGAAAATATCAGCAAGAAGTTAAGTTCAGAGAGTGGTTGTTATGCCTAAATTATATATAACAACCACTCATCTTACTATTAAAATTATATACCAGCCTCTGACCTCATCTTTTGAAGTAAAAGGCTGATTGAAGAGCTAATGATTGGGAAATGTGAAGATGCAGAAACTGTGAGGCTGGGAAACTGGTAACAATTTATACTATAAGTCTGCTACATAGCAGAATCACAGAACTCATGATTATCTGCAAGATATTGATACAGGCCTGATACACTTTCCTGAATTTCTTATAAGAGGCAGACCCTCCATTAGATGAAAACTACTAACCACAAGAACACTGACCCCAGACTGGTTGGAACCAGAAGGCTGTTGTTGCTGACTCTCAATTACCTCACCACCAGCCAATCAGAAGAATATCCACAAGCTGGCCAAGCCGTGCTCCTTGAACCATAACAAACCTCATGACTCCTTCCAGGGTGAATCATGCAGTTTTGAGGGCAGTAGCCTGCTGGGGCCCCTTTTGCCTGGCAAAGCAATGAAGCTATTTCTATTTCACCCAAAACTCTGTCTCCAAGATTTAATTTGGTACTGGTGTATGGAAGCTGAATTTCAGCAACGTTATTATTATTTTTGATTTAAGAAAGTTAAACATTTCACACACAGAATAGGAATGAGATGAAAGGAGCAGATTCGAAGTGAAGAACCGCTGGGTTCACGTTCAAGCTGCATTCCCCACCAGCAATTCTGGGAAGGTTGTTTAATCTCCTTGAACTCAGTTGCCTTGTTTGCAAAACGGGATCCCACGACCTGCCTTGTGGCGATCTCAACTGAGAGAATGTGGCAATGATCACGGAGCCAATTTCTGGGGTTCACTTCCCTCTTTTCAGAATAACTTCCCTGCTTTCCGTGCAAAGTCCAGAAATAGAAGTCAGCCTGAGTCTCATTACTAAGAACTCGGCTTTGGGCCATTTCCCAGGAAGTGAATACACATCAATGGTCATAGACTCAGGGGAGCACAAATAGAAGTTTCCTCCCTTTTTTGGTAACTCCCCTGCATCTCTGAGGGCTTCACTAGTGGCTCAGTTGGTAAAGGATCTGCTTGCAATGCAGGAGGCCTGGGTTCAATCCCTAGGTAGGGAGATCCTCTGGAGAAGAGAATGGCTACCTACTCCAGCATTCTTGCCTGGAGAATTCCATGGACAGAGGAGCCTGTTGGGCCACAGTCCATATGGTCACAAAGAATTGGGTATTACTGAGTGACTAACCAGAGAGGCAATGGCAACCCACTCCAGTACTCTTGCCTGGAAAATCCCATGGGCAGAGGAGCCTGGTAGGCTGCAGTCCATGGGGTCACTAAGAGTCAGACACGACTGANGCTCTATTGAGGTGACTCTTGGGGGGGGGGCAGTTCTTTCCAGTGAGCACTGGTCACCAGAAACCATAACTAGAGGCTATGAATTTCAGTTCCACCCCCATCCTCCAGAGAGAGGAGAGAGGCTGGAAATGGAATTAGAAATTGATCGTGTCCATGTAATGAAGCAGCCATAAAATACCAGCAGTACAGCATTCAGGGAGCTTCCTGGTGTGTGAACATGTCTACACCAGGAGGGTGATGCACTCCAACTCCATGGGAATGGAAGCTCCTGAACTCGGGACCCTCCCAGAACTCACCCTATGTATCTCTTCATATGGCTCCTCATCTGTATCCTTTATCATATATTTAATTTTTTTAAGTTTTATACTGGAGTAGAGCTGACTAACCATGTGGTGATAGTTTCATATGAACAGTGAAAGGATTCAGCTATACATATACATGTGTCCATTCTCCCCTAAACTCCCCTCCCATCCAGGGTGCCACATAACACTGAGCAGAGTTCCCTGGGCTATACAGTAGGACCTTGTTAATTATCCATTTAAAATATAGCAGTGTGTACATGTCCATCCCAAACTCCCTAACTATTCTTTCCCTCCATCCTTCTCCCCAGCAGCCCTAAGTTTGTTCTCTGTGTGTCTGTTTCTGTTTTGTAATTAAGTTCATTAGTATCATTTCTTTTTAGATTCTACATATAAGGGATGTCATATGTGTGTGACATATGACACACAATGTGTGACTTAATTCACTCAGTTGACAGTCTCCAGGTATGATATCCAGTAATAAGCTGGTAAATGTAAGTATGCTTTTGAATTGTGGTGCTGGAGGAGACTCTTGAGAGTCCTTTGGACTGTAAGGAGAACAAACCATTCAATCCTAAAGGAAATCAACTTGAGTATTCACTGGAAGGACTGATATTGTAGCTGAATCTCCAATACTTTGGTCACCTGATGTGAAGAGCAGACTCATTGGAAAAGACCCTGATGCTGCAAAGATTGAAGGCAAAAGGAAAAGTGGGCAGCAGAGGATGAGATGGGTAGAGAGCATCACCAACTCAATGGACATGAGTTTGAGCAAACTCTGGGAGATAGGACAGAGGAGGACAAAGGAGCCTGGAGTGCTGCAGTCCATGGAGTTGCGAAGAGTTGGACACGACTTAGTGAATGAACAATAACAGCAAATGTGTTTCTTTGAGTTCTGTGAGCCACTCTAGCAAATTAATCAAACCAAACCCAAAGAGGCGGTCTTGGGAACCACTGATTTATAGCCAAGCTGAACAGAAGTGGTGGGTGAGGGGGGACTACAACTTGTGATTGGTGTCTGAAGTGTAGTGGGAGCACCTTGTAGGACCAAACCCTTAACCTGTGGAGTCTCATGCTGTCTTGGGGAGATAGTGTTAGAACTGAATTGAATTGTAGTACACCTAGCTTGTGTGGCAGAGAACTGCTTGGTGGATGTGTGTGTGTTAATAACCCTCTGCCATTGTAATTGGATCTTAGAATCATTACAGAAAACTTCCATATTTAGCTTTTCTTCTTTATCATTTTGTATACAATTCCTTTGTTAGATATAATAATATCCATCTTGCCTCCTCAGAGGTCAGATAAGATAATGGGCAGCAAGTGCTTTGCAAATGGGAGTGGATAATTCGATGCCATTCATTAAAGGCATAAGGTCCTTCCTGTTGTGGTCATGGAAGCTGCCTGTTCCTCCCTGCCTTTTAAGACCAGCATGGTGGAGCCATCTGGGCTATCTGTGTCGGCTGCCGTGAGTCAATAAGAGGGCTTTTTGTTTGTCTTTTCTCACCACGTCATTGCAATTTGTGACACACAGACAACTACAACATGTGTTTTCGGTTGTGTGATGTGGGTTTCCGTGATTTTGCAACAGTGGTGTCTCTCTGGTCTTATTACTACAGCTTCTGTTAACACACTTTCATGGAAATGAAATGTCTAGTAAAATATCTTGAAGATATTCCCCCCCTTCTTCATGACCCTGACTTCTCATAAGTATAATGGTTTTTTGTTTTTCTTATCTTAAAAGCATTTTAAGGCTCATTAAGAAAATATGGAAACAACACAGTGGGGAAAAAAAAATTTCCATTACCTCCAAGCCCTCTTTGTTTTCTCACATAGGGTGTAATTTCTGGGCTTTTTAAAAGTTCTTTTCTGCCCTGATTTGCATGATTGTAAACTCTGGACCTGGAAGTATTTGGATTTGGTTTGTAAATCTTCAGAGAGAAGACTGTAGAGTTGGGGGGGGGTCCCCAACACCTTCCAGATACATTAATTCCTACAGAGTTGTCCTTGCAATCACAATGGAGAATCACTGAAGACATTTCACACAGCCAAACACAGGGAGTGGGATTGCCCAGGATGCTACTGACTAGGGCTCTTGGCCTCCTTAATCAATAGATATTGACTAGAAGCCAGACAAGAAATTCAGGCAAGTCTTTACTGAGGCTCCTGCTTCAACAGGGGGCAGTGAGAAGAGGTTTCCTTGCTCAGTTGCTCCCTGAGAAGGGTGGGCTGGTTCCTTACCTGGGGTGAAGCTAGGGATGTGTCCAGAGGTAAGGCCAAGGGGTGACTTAAATGCTTTGCCCACCCCTGAGGAGGTGTTGTGTGCAGCGGGGAATGTGCAGTGCCTTGTTTTTCTCCTGGCTTTTCAAAAGTGAGGCAGCAGACACAGGTTTGATCCCTTTGTTGGCAAGATCCCCTGGAAGAGGCCATGACAACTCACTCCAGTATTCTTGCCTGGAGAATCCCATGGACAGAGAAGCCTGGAGGGGTACAGTCCATGGAGTTGCAAAATAGCTGGACACAACTTAGTGACTATACAACAGTAGTTGATTTACAATATTATGTTCATTTATACTGTGCAGCAAAGTGATGAGTTATACATATATGTATTCTTTTTCATATTTTTTCCATTATGATTTATACCAGGATACTGAATACAGTTCCCTGTGCTATACAATAGGACTTTGTTTATCCATCCTACATCATCCTTGGCTTCTGCATTCTGGCTTATCTTCCAGTTCAGCTCTTCTCTGCCCAGGTGCGGCTTTCACACTGTATGAAAGAGAGCTTTATAAAAGGAAAACTTGAAGGAATTCCCTCTTGCCTAAGGACCCCAAACCCAAGAGCATTGTGTAACATCTGTGCCCAGCTTGTTCTGTGCAAATTCTTTGACCTCATCCCCAGCCAACCTGATGTCAAGGTCCAGCCACACAGAAGGGCTGGCCATGCCCAGAGCAGAGCAGCTTCTCCTGTGCCCCTGAGCCTTGCCTTTGCCACTTTCTCTGCTGAAAATGCCATTCTCTCTTGTTTCCCTTGCCTGGCACTTCCTGTACTGTGAGCATCCTGGGAGCAAAGGCAATTGTGGACCAATTCCTAGAGTACCTTCAGTAGCCAGTGTAGCACCTGAAGAGAAAAAAGGAAGTGAAAGCGTTAGTCGCTCAGTTGTGTCTGACCCTTTGCAACTCCATGGACTGTAGCCACCAGGCTCCTCTGTCCATGGGATTTTCCAGGCAAGAATACTGGAGTGGGTTGCCATGCCCTCCTCCAGGGGATCTTCCCGAGTCAGGGATGGATCCCATGTCTCTTATGTCTCCCACATAGACAGCTGGTTCTACACCACTGGCATCACCTATATATGATGATGTTACCTTAAATGTTCATTTTCTCTCCACAAATGAAAAGCTAGGAGTTTCCCCCATGTTCTCAAAGTGTATTCTGAGGACCTATAGCCTCAGCCACCCCTCACTGCACCACTATGTCAGTCTGTGTCACCTGTCCCCACACCCGTCACCCCCTTTCACAAGGTCTCTTCAGTGACAAGAAGGCAGTCAGAGTCTGAGACAGCTCTGAACCTCTGAGACCCTGTTGGGGAAAGGGTGTGGTCAGTGCTTCATGGGGGCAGTGGTGGTCTTGGGTAAGGGGCCTCACATTTATGAAATGTGCTTGCAAAGAGTTGGACACGACTTAGTGGCTAAAAACAATGATGACAGTCCTCCCGAACAGGTCTACCAGGGAACAGGAGGAGGTAAATCTGCTGAAAGTTACTGCTTTTTACAGATTTTATGAAATCTAAGAGATGGATGAAGTAAACAAGGCAGGGTTCAATACTAATGTGTGGGGAAATTATCTGACTTCAATTAACATGTCTTTCACCCCTTTATACAATGGTATTGAAAACTACTAAAAATATTAAGCCTAATTAAAAAAAATCAGACATCTGAACTGAGTACCTTTATTAGATATTTACTTCTAGGTTGAAAAATCTATATCTTAGGTAAATGTTAACCTCTGAATCTATACTCATCATTAAGAGTAAACCAAAAATACTAAAATATGAAATGAAAGACATGAATATCTTACTACAAGTTTATTAGAGTCTCAAAAAGAAAAGACTACTCATAGACTATTGTGAAGAAAGGAAATAGATCAACATACAGTTTACTTCCAGTGTTAATAATAGATTTTTATAATAGGTTTCTATTTTAGAAGGTACCTATGTTTTCATAATTACTAAAAACACTCCAATAAAACACTTTTTTAAAAAAGGAAGGTCCCTTGAGGATGCTTTGCATGTCATCATTGAGGAAAAGAGGACAGAGAAGAGGTGGAGGGAAGTGTCAGTGGCATCCGGGAGTCACTGGAAGGACAGAAGAAAGAACATATTTCTCTGAAATGTGGGTGCCCCAGCAATCACTCCTGAATATTCATTGGAAGGACTGATGCAATACTTTGGCCACCTGATGCAAAGAGCCAACTCATTAGAAAAGACCCTGATGCTGGGAGGGATTGGGGGCAGGAGGAGAAGGAGATGACAGAGGACGAGATGTGGATGGCATTACTGACTCAATGGACTTGAGTCTGAGCAAGCTCTGGGAGATGGTGAAGGACAGGGAAGCCTGGTATGCTACAGTCCATAGGGTCACAAAGAGTCAGACACAGTTGAGCTACTGAACAACAGCAACACCTGCCTGAACACCATGAAATGGGGGCTGTCCTGCACCTCCCAGGCTGTCTGCCCAACCTGTGTCTCCTCTTTCCTTCCATTTACATCTCTTTCCTATACCACTGTTGTCAGACTAGATGGGCACCCACTCAGTCTATCTCAAGCACTGTGAAATGTGTTGAATGGATGTAACATGATCCTTGGCAATGTGATACTACCCACAGGAATTCCTTTATACCTTTGGTATGAAAGATGGCAGGCAATGAGTGATGAACTAATAACCTCAGATGCCATCAATGACTCGCTGGAGAGATGCTGCATTTGCATATAGGCTTCCAAACTGATTATTCAAAGTGAGGATCACGCCTGGTCCCTCCAGAGTATAAGACAACAGTGCTCCAGGGGCCCAAAACAGAGCCACAGACTTTGGGAATCCCTGACCCAGGTAAGTGGTCCTTTGTAGTTGCTGTTTATTTGCTCAGTCATGCCCAAGTCTTTGCGACCTCATGGACTGTAGCCCGCTGGGCTCCTTTGTCCATGGGATTTCCCAGGCAAGAATACTGGAGTGGGTTACCATTTCTTTCTCTAGGGGGTCTTCGCAACTCAGGGACTGAACCTGTATCTCCTGCATTGGCAGGCGGATTCTTTACCACTGAGCCTCTAGGAAGCCCACATGGTCCTTATCCCTGGCTTGAGGAACCACCTGATATAGATGGAAAAGCCCAGCAGCAACTGGTGCCTGCCTTGCTATTTCGCTAACAGAAGCCTGTCCCTCCATGGATTTCATGAATTTCTAAATATTCTCTCTGAGACCTGCCCAGACCACCTTACTCTCAGCCCCCAAAGCAGCTGGAAGCCTTTTAGGAGGGCTACCAATAAGCAGGCATTGCTCCAGGGCTGGGCTATCGCTGAGCTTAGGAAACCTGCAAACTATGATAATGCCAGCCTCTTCTCTGAGGGCTGAGAAGACACATTCCAGAGTCTGGAAAGTGCTGGTCTTCAGAAAGATATTTTGGAACCTAATATTTTGAGCAATCTGAGCTGGAGAGATGACTGTTAATGGCTGAATGCACTGCCTCTTTAGGAAGCTCTGTGGAAGCCACCTGCATTTACCTTGATATAGGTGGCAAATTCCATAAACAGCTCACAGGGACATCCCTAGGTCCTCCAGCCTGTGGGCATCCTTCGGATCACCAGCAGCATCTTCACATATTTGGATACCTACGTTTTAATCTTTTGTTCTGATGTCCTCCTATGAATGCCAATTTTTCTGCCTTCTCAAGTGCCACCAATCCTCTGTGTCCCTTGATTTGTCCCTCAAACTGCAAAGGCAGGTGTGCTTTGTGAATTCAGGGGATGCAAACAATGAACTGCTGAGGATTAAGTAGTAGATATCTGTGCCCTTAAAGAGCCATCAGTTCTCCGCAGCCCCAGAACTGCCCGGTGGTCATCCTCTCCTTCCCTCACTGTCCTACTGACAAGCCCTGGAGCTCTTCCTAGTCATTTTTACTTATTATAAAACCATCTAGGTTCTCTTTGTCTTCTTCCTAAGCCTTTCTCCAAGGATTGGGTTTTCACATAAAACTTCCATCTCTGCAACCTTAAAAGTGGTGTCAGCCTTGAGATGTCACCTACCTTCAGGTTTTTCATCTGTAAATTGGGAATAAACAATTCTTGCCACCCTTCCCTCACTGTATTGCCCTGAACTCATGTTGGGAAATGGGCTTTGTGAATCGGGCGAGAGGTGATATGTACCATTGGAAGGTATTTGAAAACTTCTCTCCTCCAAGACTGTTCTGTGAGGGGATTCTGAGTCAGCCTTGCCCCAAGACNTCAGCCTTGAGATGTCACCTACCTTCAGGTTTTTCATCTGTAAATTGGGAATAAACAATTCTTGCCACCCTTCCCTCACTGTATTGCCCTGAACTCATGTTGGGAAATGGGCTTTGTGAATCGGGCGAGAGGTGATATGTACCATTGGAAGGTATTTGAAAACTTCTCTCCTCCAAGACTGTTCTGTGAGGGGATTCTGAGTCAGCCCTGCCCCAAGACATCAGGAGTTGAGCTCCTTGAGATCTCTGGAGGCTCTGTTTTCCATGACAAGAGGCTGCAAAGAAATGGCCTTTCTTTGCTGACTAGCCTCTACCAGGGGGTTGGCAAAATTTTTCTATGAAGATTGGGACAGTAAGCAGTAGAGGCTTTCTTTGACTCTCTTTCCATGACTCATCTCCGCTGTGGCAACCAGATAACAGCCATAGACAACACGTAAACACAGACATGATTATGTTCCAATAAAACTTTATTTAAAAAGTGGTAGGACAGATTTGGCCTGTGGGCTGTCTTTCTCCAGTCCCGGGATTAGAAAAATATACTTCTAGCTTTTTATTTTGTATTGGGGTATAGCTTATTAACAAACAATGATGTCATAGTTTCAGGTGAACAGTGAAGGGACTCAGCCATACACACACATGCATCCATTGTCTCCCAAACTCTCCTTGCATCCAAGCTGCCCCATGAGCAGAATTCTCTGGGCTGTATAGTAGGTCCTTTTCGGTTATCCATTTGAAGTATAGCAGTGTGTACATGTCTATCCCAAACTCCCTAACTATCCCTTCTTTCCATCCTTGCCCCTCTGCAACCGCAAGTTTATTCTCTAAGTCTGTGAGTCTCTTTCTGCTTTGTAAATAGCTTCATTTGTATCATTTCTCTTTAGATTCCGTATATAAGGGATGTCATATGATGCTGCTCCTTCTCTCTCTGACTTAACTTCACTCAGTATGACAATTTCTAGATCCATCCATGTTGCTGCCATGAGTTTCATTCTTTCTAGTGGCTGGACAATATTTCATTGTATATACACACCATATCTTCTTTATCCAGTCCTCTGCTGATGGACATTTAGGTTGCTTCCATGTCTTCCCTATTGTACACTTCTTCAGTGAATGTTGGGGTGCATGTATCCTTTAGGATCATGTTTTTATCTGGATATACACCCAGTAGTGGGATTCGGGGTCATGTGGTAGCTCTATGTTTAGTTTTGAAAGGAACCTCCATACTGTAGAACAAGATACTTTGAATTTTCTGTTTCATTTTGCTAAAATGTTGTCAAGATCATAAAAATGATATGTTTCAAAAATATCGCTTTGGAGAGGCAAACATCAAAGAAGGATGGCCCAGGCCTGGGAGGACTTCCTGGATGCAGCAAACGTTTCCAGGTAGAGAGCAAGGCCTGCAGCCTGATGGACACTTAAGGGCATTCAGCAAGGTCTTCTAGGGTCAGAAGATGCCATTACCAGTTTTCTCCCTGTCCACTCAGGTCCTACCCTTCATCCCAGCTTCCTGCTGAGTCATTTCCTCACACTGAAAATATCCGTTTTGGAGGAGAACTCAGGTACGAAAATGGACTGTGAAGACTGGGAGAGAGATGAACCTCAGTGCTCCTCAGAAGGTAAGATTCTTATTTTAAAAATCCACACCAGGGCCAAAGAGTAACTTCTAAAGAGGGACCTTATGAGATGCTGGGCCCAGACCCAGCTTCTCCCTGTTGACCTTGCCTGGTATGTGAGTTTTGAGAAATTCCTTGGAAAACGAATTAGACAAGAGAGACCCTTGAAGGGAGATGAAGCTTTGCCCCATGTGTCCAGGTGCACCAGATGGTAGCTAAATCTTCACCCAAAGAGTTGGGGTGCAAAGTCCTGATTCAACACCTGGATTTTTTTATTTTAATTTATTTATTTTTGGCTGTACTGGGTCTTCATTACTGCATGGGCTTTTCTCCAGCTGCATTGAGCAGGGGCTCCTCTGTAGTTGAGGTGCATGGGTTTTCACTGCAGTGGCTTCTCTTGTTGCACAGCACAGGCTCTAGGGCTCCTGGGCTTCAGTAGTTGCAGCTCTTGGTCTCGGTAGTTGTGGTACATGGGCTTAGTTGCTCTGCAGCATGGGGGATTTTCCCAGCCTAGTGATTGAACCCATGTCTCCCATATTGGCGGGCAGGGTCATCAGGGAAGTCCCACCACCTGAACGGTTTTGAATCCTCCAAAGAAATCTTCTTCCTCCCCACCGGCCCAGGCAGAGGAGAAAGCCATGTGATGGAAGGGGTTCTCTGAGTCTAGGTTGGAAAAGGGACCCTAGCTCAGGGCTTCTGAGTACCTGCTGGAGGAAGACACTTGGATATCGGCTCCACAGAAGCAAGAAGGGGAGGCTTTTGACCCCAATGGCTGTCTAATGCACAGACCATGGACGGAGAGGTCTGTAACACACCAGAAACCAAATCCGGGCATTTCCAACCCACACACAGTGTTCAGAGTTGCAAAACCAAGAATCAGGATGTTGTTCTGGTGGATGTGGACCTGCTAACAGTGACAACAGAGCAGTTTGGCACCAGCCCTGCTCCTGTGACATGGGTCCTGTGGAGGCCACCCTGCCCATTCTGTCCTCAAGACAGTGGGGAGCAGACGCTGGAAGGCACAGACACCAGGTACCATAGTGTCCGAATGCCAGGGAGCTTCAGACTGTGACCCTGAGACCACATCCTGGCTCTGCCTCTGTCTGTCGCTGCACAAGAGGTGAAGGCATGCCTCCTGTTCCCCACACAGAACCGGAGAGGCTTCTGTCTGAGCCACCTCTCCCTTCAGCCTTCCCCTCCCACTTTTCGGAAGCCTAGACTGTTGGAGCTGGAGGGACGGACTGGAGGATGATGGTCAAAGTGGTGGAGGCAGAGCTGTCTCAGATGGCAGAGGAGCAGCAAAGCAAAGATGGGCTGACACCTTCACACCAGAGCACCGGGTTCAGTTTTTCCTCTTCTGGAAAAGGAAATGGCAACCCACGCCAGTATTCTTGCCTGGAGAATCCTGTGGATGGAGGAGCCGGGTGGACTGCTGTCCATAGGGTCGCCCAGAGTCAGACACAACTGCAAGCATTGGAGAAGGAAGAAATGGCAACCCACTCCAGTATTGTTGCCTGGAGAATCCCAAGGACGGGGGAGCCTGGTTGGCTGCTGTCTATGGGGTCGCACGGAGTCGGACATGACTGAAGCGACTTAGCAGCAGCAGCAGGTTCTATGTGTTCTCAGTGTGCAAAAGTTGTATGGTTTATGACCAGACACTTTATTCAGAAATTTCTCAAATGATGTTTCATGAAGGAAAATCCTCCAGATGATTCTCAGAGTAATGTGGGCAAGTTATATTGTCTCCACTGGAAGAATGCAGTCATGTGTTTCTAATAAGTATGGGCTCTAGGAAGTTCTGCATTCATAAACTGTTTCCTTTTTTAAAAAATTGTTTGTTTTTGGCTGTGCCGGGTCTTAGCTGGTGTGTGCGGGTTTTCTCCAGTTGCAGCAAGCAGGGGCTACTCTTCGTTGCAGTGTGTGGGGTTCTCACTGTGGTCGCTTGTCTTGTTGCAAAGCACGGGCTCTAGAACACATGGGCTTCAGTAGTTGTGGCACAGGTGCTTAGCTGCTCCACAGGACATGGGATATTCCTGAACCAGGGATCGAACCCATGTCCCCTGCCCTGGCAGGCAGATTCTTATCCACAGCACCACACCAGAAGCCCCCTCCGAAATTATTTAATCTTCACCTCCACCATTTTGGACCAAGGAAACTATTTATAATGTCATCACTATTTCTCCGCTTTAGTGTTTCTCAAAACACATGCAAAAGAAGTAAGACAGTCAATGGCCCCTGATGCTCCTGAAAATTTCAGTTGCCTGTGTTAACCTCCCTGTCTCTGATCCCAGACTCAGTCAGAGATGCCTTGGAGCCAGGCCCCAGCCTCATCTCCATGAGTTCTGCCCATGCAGGTAAGAACCCTAGGTGAACTGATGAGTGTGGTAAAGGGTGAGGGTATGGATGGGGGATGAATTGCTGGGCTCTCAGGGGAGTGGGAGAATCAGAGACTGGGGGCACCTCAGGTGCTGGAATGGAGCTGAGGCTTTATCTTCATAGAAGCAAATCTCAGAAGGGCTGATAACATGTATGGCGTTGATGTATGGCAGATACAAATACAATATTGTAAAGCAATTATCCTCTGATTAAAAATAAATAAATTTACAAAAAAAAGAAAGATGAGCCCAAGTTGGTTTCTGAGGTGCAGGTAATATGCAGCAGCTGAGGGGCACAAGAGAAGAAAGGTTTTAAGGCTGGTGGTCCCTCTGATCATGGCCAGGAACCTGGAAACTCTGAAGTCTGTCCTCACTGTGTTTATGAAAATCAGAGATATGGCCAGCAGCGGGGGCCCTGGAACCCACACCCCTGAAGGCCATGGTGGCTCCACTAAGCTAAAACCCTTCTCACAAGCTACCCTGTGAACCTCCCAGAACCCCATGAGGAAATGGTTAACATCACCAATCCCACAGGCAGAAACCGAGGAACGGTGGCAGGTTACCTGCGCCAGGTGACACAAATAGTAAGTGACAGATGCTGGAATCTAAAGATTCTATATGACCTTCCCAGGTGGCACTAGTGGTAAAGAATCTGAGTGCCAGTGCAGGAGACACAGGTTTGATCCCTGGGTTGGGCAGATCCTCTGGAGGAGGGCATGGTAACTCCAGTATTCTTGCCTGGGAAATCCTATGGACAGAGGAGCCTGGTGGGCTACAGTCCATGGGGTCACAAAGAGTCTGGCATGACTGAGTGACTTTCATTTCACTTTTGAGTTTTTTCATAATGTGAGAAACACAGGTTAAGAGGATTCTATCTAAGCTTTGGTGTGAGATGACAGGGGCCCAAGCAAGGGTATGATATGAGGGAAACGGAAGGAAAAGAAGACTAGATTTAGGAAATACTAAAAAGGNTCTGGCATGACTGAGTGACTTTCATTTCACTTTTGAGTTTTTTCATAATGTGAGAAACACAGGTTAAGAGGATTCTATCTAAGCTTTGGTGTGAGATGACAGGGGCCCAAGCAAGGGTATGATATGAGGGAAACGGAAGGAAAAGAAGACTAGATTTAGGAAATACTAAAAAGGTTAGAAAAAATAAAGCCCAGTATTAATGCTAGGAATGCAACCTATATAATATGTCTGGGTCTCCCCCTGGACCAGTTGAATCAGAATCTCAAGGGGCTGGGGCTCGGACATCTATGGTCTTAAAAGATCACCCACTAGGTGATTTCTGCTGTATAGCCAAGACTGAGAACACTGCCTTAGACAGTGACACTCAAAGCATGGTCCTCAGACCAGTAGCATCAACGGCCCTGAAAGGCCGAGTCTGTAGGTCTGGTTAACATTTGACACATTGAAAGGCTGAGAGTTAATCTAGTTTAATGATTCTGAATCAACATGCATCCAAACCATGAACTCAGACTGTCCAGGGCCCAGAAATGCTGCCTAGTGCGGGGAGTCCAGCCTCCGCGGGGGTCCAGGGGTTGGCGGGATGAACGGCGTTGGCGAACAGACAACAAGAACAAGAAGAACGGAGACCAGCCTCAAGGACACAGCCAATTTAATGAATCTTAATCTTAAAACTCTTTTCTAGACTCTATATACCTTTTATAATATCAATTATTAACGATAGACCATCATTTTTCCTTCTTTCTTGTGACTAGGTAACAATCTGTTTTCTTTCTATTTCTCTGACTCTTTGGGGAAAATTTCAACAAAGTCAGTTTGGATACAAAATCTTCTTGCCCTTTTGGGCTGGAACAATAATCAGTTTAAGTGTNATTCTGATTGCTAGAATTTTGTTGAGGATTTTTGCATCTATATTCATCAGTGCTGTTGGCCTGTAGTTTTCTTTTTTTGTGGCATCTTTGTCAGGTTTTGGTATTAGAGTGTGTTGTGCCCGAAGTCCGAGTCCCCAAAACTGAGAGAATAAAATGTCCACGACAATGCAAAAGCAAAAAGGGGTTTATTGCTAGCCCGAGCTAGGGCTCAAACCACATCCAGCACAGTGGAGTCAGGCAAGAGCCCCCAGCCCTGAATTACAGTAATATTTATAGGTTTGGAACAAAGACAAGGAGTTGCCAAGGGCGGATTGGTTACAAGAGTTTCTTGCATCTTCTAATTGGCTAAANCAAAAGCAAAAAGGGGTTTATTGCTAGCCCGAGCTAGGGCTCAAACCGCATCCAGCACAGTGGAGTCAGGCAAGAGCCCCCAGCCCTGAATTACAGTAATATTTATAGGTTTGGAACAAAGACAAGGAGTTGCCAAGGGCAGATTGGTTACAAGAGCTTCTTGCATCTTCTAATTGGCTAAATTTTCGCACGTGGGGGCTTTCTTGGGGGAGGTCCATTAAGTTCTGATAGGCTCAGACCAGGCTACAGGGACCATGCTGATTGGTCAAGTCCTGGCCCCTATGGAAGATGATCCCAGTTCCTCCGGGGCAATTACTCAGCTTCTTGATAAAATAGAACTTAGGCCTTAAAGCCTGTCATGGTGTATGTTAGGTCCCAAAATTTCCCCCTGTCCTTTTGATCATTGAGAGGAATCCTCCTCTCTATTCTGAGACACTACCTGATATTGCCATCTCACCACCATTACTTGAACTGTGTTAATACATTTTCTTATAAAGGCTATAGATTTCCTGACTACCCCCAAGTGATTTACATAAAATAACTTTTTTTCTCTAGCGCCAGCACAAAGGCCCCAAGACACTTCATACTCAAGATACTTTTTGGCAAGTGGGGCGGAGGTCTCTTTCTTCTGTAACTTCTTCCTGCTGTGCATGGGTGTAGGCCTGCCTAGCAGAGCANCAATTACTCAGCTTCTTGATAAAATGGAACTTAGGCCTTAAAGCCTGTCATGGTGTATGTTAGGTCCCACCATTAACTTTGGACGACATCAGAAAAAACGACAGAGTACGAACCTCCAAAAATTATTTTCTCCATAAAAACCATGAGAACATTGGCTAACATGGTCAGGATAAACGTTTTCAGAACTCTAGAAGCTACCAGTCTTGCAGCAACAAGCAAGTGCTTACTCAAGAAAGAGGAGTGAAACGCAGGAGGAGCAAAGTCTGTGGCGTCTGAAGCTGCTACTCCAGTTCTTCCCTCCCTGACTGTGCCGCAGCCTCAAAAACCAACAGCCTGCCGTCAGAGTGAAGCCGGCTGCCCGGAAGTCGCCAGAAGGGACAGACGAGGCTGGATCCCTTTCAAGGCCTCACTCGCAGAGTGCTGCCATTACCTGATATCTCTGGTGGTTCCCTAGAAGTTCGCCTTTGCAAGGCTGCCTTTATTTGACCTGACTCTGAGCTCATCCAGTGGAAACAGTCTTTTACCCAGGAGGCATTTGTCAAAAACAATTAGAGACAGCTGTTTAATATCGTAACTGTCTAAGGGAGCAGATAACTGAGCAAACAATAGACTAACCAGAAAACTGCAGAATAAGATGGGTGGCTTTGAAAAGCTCCAACATATCCCTGGGAATTTAGGCGGCCACGAGGGTCCACAGTGCGGACCAACAAGTGTGCAGAGGGAAGATCTGAGAAGGCCATAAGCTCTCACCTCTGCCTTACGCAGAACCGTATGAAGAGAGAGGGAGGGAGGGAAGGAGGGGGGGAGGGAGAGAGAGAGAGAGAGAGAGAGGAGAAGGAGGGAGGCAGCACAAGGAAGGGAGAAGACGGAGCAGGAAAGGGAGAGAACGAGCCCGGGCAGGGGAGTTGGGGGACGAGGAGGCTAAGGCCACTTCGCTGAGTGCTTGGCTGTCTGCTGGCACGGAGCTCCTCAGCAAAGACTGGCAGGGGCCTGGCTTCCAAGCATTCTAGGAAATGTCTGTGAGCTGACCACCAAACTAACTGAGCAGAGATTTCAGTGGCCACACATGAAAACAGACTTCACATCTTTAACTCAGAAATGAACTTTAACAAGCAACAATGACAAACAGCCACAGAAACAAACCCTGGGGAAGAGTGGACATCCAATTTCCAAAGCTACATTGTTTAAAATGTCAAGTTTTTAATTAAAAAGATTACAAGACACGAAGGGGCTGTGGTCTCCGACGGGCACCCACAGGGCCCTGCAGCGGCGCTTCTCCTGGTTCAGCACAGGGGACCGCAGTCATCCTCAGCTGCTGGGTCAGGAGAGGGGACGGGCGGGAGGGCCCATCCGCTCACCCGAAGACCTGTCACAGAGGAAGGGAACTGGGGGCTCCGGATGCCTGAGCGGGAGCCCCCCAGCCAGCCTGTGGGAGCGCTTAGTGGGGGGGGTGCCTGAACTTGTCCCGGCACAACCTGCGGACTGGCTTCCCCAGAGGCTGGTGCTGGTCTGGGGGTGCTGACACCCCAGCCGCCACCTGAGCAAGAGGACCTCTGGCAACATGGACATGCCTGCCTTGGCTGGGTCCTCGGTGGGCCTTATGTCCAGGCCACTCGCGCTGAAGGCTCCTAACTCAGGGTCTGCAAATTGTCAGGGAGGCACCCAATCATGAAACACACTTGAATTCAGTCAATTCCCTTCAGAGGGTTTTCAAAAGCAACCAAAGTCGGCCCTTAAAGAATGAGACAGAAATTATTCCTCTGTCCAGAGGGAGACTCGTCAGCTCGCACAAGCCAGTAGAGCAGGGCTACTACAGCTGATAACCTAACACAAACAGGAGAGCTCCGTTACGCTTGAGAACAGCACCAGAAGCGCCTGGCATCACCAGCGCAGCCACACACCCCAGGTAACTCAGCTCAAAAGGAGAGCGATTTAAATATAGAAGCTCAAAGAAAAGGCTGATTACTTCATGGAACATTTGCTGCTGCTAAACCAGGCTCCATCTCCCAAGGCTGTTCTCTTCCTCCACTGCGGAGCAGCAGTCACCCTGACGTTGAGGGGTCAGGGGCCAGAGATTTCAGTGGGAGATGATCACCTCAAGCAGACGGAAGCCTGGACCCCAGTGAAAGCTACGACTTTGGCAGCAGGCTTTTTTCCCAAAGAAACGCGGCACCAAACACCTGGCAAGCATTAAACTGTGGCCTGAAGATAAAAACAAAATGCAGGCGCAAAGCAGACGTGTCTGAACCCAGAGCAGAGAGCTTCCCACTAAGGCGCAAGGAGACACAGGAAAAACGAGTCCGTGCAGTGCCTCACACAAATAAAAAGCAACATGGTTTAGTTTTTTAAGAAACAAAATAGTATAATCCATTCACCTACTTCCTAAACCAGCAGTAAAGAGCATCAAACTATGCAACAAGCAACTGCCCTAATTTTACAGCATATCTAGCTGTAAGGGAGGTTAAAAGGGGAAAATGGAGGAGAAATTGTATTGAAAATCAGTGTGAATTTCTTTGTTCTGAGTTCCTCCTCTGCTGCTGCTGCTGCTAAGTCACTTCAGTCGTGTCCTACTCTGTGCGACCCCGTAGATGGCAGCTCACCAGGCTCCCCGTCCCTGGGATTCTCCAGGCAAGAACACTGGAGTGGGTTGCCATTTCCTTCTCCAGTGCATGAAAGTGAAAAGTGAAAGTGAAGTTGTTCAGTCGTGCCCTACTCTTAGCGACCCCGTGGACTGCAGCCCACCAAGGCTCCTCCATCCATGGGATTTTCCAGGCAGGAGCACTGGAGTGGGGTGCCAGTGGCTTCTCCGGAGTTCCTCCTCTGCCCCCTACCAAATCCAGATTTGGGGCCCTGCGGCCAACACACGTTCTCCGTGGCTTTCCCGGCGCTAATCAAGTGGGCCGAGCAGCTCACCTAGGAGGTCTCGGCTGTGCTGCCTCTGTGCTCACAGGCGTGGAGGGCCTAACGCGCGAGATGAAGGTCACACGTGGCCCTTCATCCAAGTCCGCACGGTGGCCCACTCAGCAAAGCCCTTTGGGCGGCATTTTAAGGGGCTTGGAGCCAGGTTTCTAAACCTGGCTGAAATCAGAGTCTCCTGGAAAGTTCTTGAAAAGACTTTGTTTCCCAGGCCACACCCAGTGCCTCAGGATGGGCCTGGATGCTGACTGGAAACAAGCCCTGGGTTGTATGTGATCCTGGGTCTGGCAACCCCAGAACCTCTGGCATCTGAGGGCTGGTAGTTCTGTGCACTGCAGGGTGTTCGGCACATCCCAGGCCACCACCCACCAGGTGCCAATAGCCGTCTGCCCAGCTGGGACACAGAAATGTCTCCAGACACTGCCCAGGGTCCCCTGGGGGCAGAATCAGCCCCAGCTGAGGACCACTGTCTGGCCCTGATTGACTGTGTCTCGCAGTCCCAAGCAGACTTGAACTCTAGGCTTCAGGTACCCCATCTGCCAAATGGGCTCAGTGCCCAGTGCTCTGCGCCTGGACCGAGGCAGCCGCAGCTCCCTGAAGATCCTCAGGCTCTTATGCAGCCCCTTTCCCACCAAACTGTTGGTCTAAGGGTGGAAGAAAGATGCTTGTTTCCGCCCAGAATCAGGGTTAGACAGCAGAGAGCAAGCCAGAAGCCCCGGCGGGGACTGGCCCACCCCCTCCTTGCCAGCTCCCGCCCCAGCTGCAGCCCTTTCTCTCAACTGTCTCCCTCCTTTGCAGAGAAAAACTGTTCCTACTTCAGGCATTTTAACCCAGGCGAGAGCTCGGAGATCTTCGAAGTCACTACTCAGAAAGGTGAGCCTGGGCGGAGGGTAGGGAGGGGGAGAAAAAGTGGATCTACCACTCCCTGCTGAGCTGGAAAATCCCTGGCATGAAATCCCCAGCCTCCTGCTTGATGTCAAGCAGCCCCTCCTGAAGTTTGTCAGTGGCAGCCCGGCCAACCTCTGCGCCCAGAAATGGCAGCTCCCACCTCCAGGTGCCTCAGGTCTCTGCAGCAGGGCTCCCACGCACACACATGCATGCCCAGGTACACACATGCATACATGTGCACAGATGCATGCCCAGACGCACACGCACACACACACGCACACACACCACACACACCCAGACACCCAGACACACACACACACCCCGACACACAGACACACACTGAAACACACATGCAAACACACCAACACACATGCACACACACCCAGACACACACAGGCACACACACACACACCCAAACACACACCGAGACACAAGCACACACACCGACACACACATGCACACACCACACACACCCAGATACATATGCACATCCAGACACATGCATATACACCAACACACATATGCACACACACCACACACACCCAGACACACATGCACACATACACATGCACACACATGCACATCGACACATGCGCACACACCGACACACATACATGCGCACACACACCCAAACACAAGCATACATGTGCACACACACCGACACACACACTCACACCCAGACACACATGCACACATGCACACACGCACCGACACGCACACACACACACACCCAGACACACACATGCACACACCCAGACACACACACACGCACACCCAGACACACCTGCACACACACACTGACACACATGCACACACACCA